>PVHT020001178.1:4555616-4577395 GCA_004024745.2 Catagonus wagneri
CCGCACCCGCGGCATGTGGAGGTTCCCAGGCTAGGGGTCTAATCGGAGCTGTAGCCACTGGCCTGCGCCGCAGCCACAGCAACGCAGGATCCGAGCCGCGTCTGCAACCTACACCACAGCTCACGGCAACGCCGGACCGTTAACCCACTGAGCAAGGGCAGGGATCGAACCCGCAACCTCATGGTTCCTAGTCGGATTCATTAACCACTGCGCCACGACGGGAACTCCAAGATAAAATATTTCTTAATAAGGCAAAGGCACTGTTCTTTTAGATACCATTAAAAATCCAAAAATCTTCCCAACTGATAAAAATTAAATAGAAAAGATCATTTTCAAATAAAAATGGAGCCATATAAATTGGATGGCATTTTTTAACATTTTGGAAGTTATTCTGACTGATTAAATTCAAATAAGTCTGCAATTTTTAACATAGTGCTTCCAAAAACAATAAGTAGCATCTGCATTTGAAAAGTATGTCAGAACTGATTTAACTTTAAGCAACTGATAAAGACTCTCTCCTCCACCAAACATTAATCCCACTTCTCTGAGCCCTCTTTTCTACTAGGCCTCGAACTTGGCCCCCATTTCTTGTCTTTAACCTGCTCACCTGACTCTAGGCTATTCTTGCTAGAATTTATCTGTCAGAACTTCTGGTAACAATGGAATGAAAATTAGAGGGAAAGTGGCCAGCGTGTAACCAGCAGCCAACTCATAAATTCCATTAAGTAACTGATACAAACACCATTTGATACTCAAAGTCCTCTACTCAGTCAACAAATATTTAAGACTTGGCACTGAGGGTGGATAAAAGAATAATACAGACTCTCCATGATTCATGATAGATGACATGTACAAATACACAGAATGTGATAAATAATTACAAGGATGAAAGTGATAAGTTCATTCAAGAAGGGTACAAAAAAGGTGCTATGAGTTCAGAAGAAGGAGAGATGATTTCTCACAGGAAGGGAAGAAAATATTCCATGAAAACCAAGGGGCATACGATTTAAGTCTTCAAAGATGACTAGGGTTTATAGGGAGAATAAAAGGGAAAGACCTTCATTCCAGTGTTAAGAAGTAACATAAGCAAAAGCCCAGTGTAGATACATTTCTGTAACCACAAGAACAAAGAAGAGTAGAAGTTAATACTTAGGCCTGTGTTTGATGGACTGAATGGTGTCCCTCAAAATTCATTATCACCTGGAATCACAGAAGGGGACATTATTTGGAAATAGAATCTGTAGATGTAATGAATTAAGGCTCTTGAGTAAAATCACTCTGGATTTAGGCTGGTATCTAAATTCAATGACTGATGTCCTTTTAAGAAGAGGAAAGGATACAGACACACAGAGAGAAGGCCTTGTGAAGATGGAGGCAGAGATTGGAGCGATACTGCAACAAGACAAGCAAAGCCTGGGGTCATCAGAAGCTGTGAGAGGCAAGGAAGAGCTCCTCCCTAGGGCCTTTAGAGGGAACAAGGCTCTGTTAAGTCTTTGATTTCAGCTTGCAAAACTACTGAGAGAATATATTTCTATTTTTCCATTTACGGATTGTGGTAGTTTGGACAATTGGTAAAGGGTTATTGTGAAATAATAAGATACTGGTCTTTTGGTCCTATTCTTACTAATATATGCCCTTTGACCAATTTTTCTGTAATTTCCTGAATAATAGGAATTTCTGACACAGAGCTCCTAAATCTCTCAGAATTTGCTGGGTGAGATAATCTTCTACTCTAATTCCTGAGGTAACTTTTGGTAGGCACCCGGAAAGGGGCTAGTCACTAGAAAGGCCAAGCCATTAATTAGAAACTTGGAACTTGCAGCCCCATTCTCTGGAATGGGGAGAAGAACTAGAAATTCAGTTTATAATTGATCATGCTTACATGACGAAGCCTCCACAGAAATCCCCAAAGCACAGGGTCTGAAGAGCTTCAGACTGGTAAACACACCCACATGCCAGAAGGATTGGGTTATCACAGCTTCAATATGGACAAAAGCTCCTGTACCTGGGAGCCTTCCAGACCCCACCCTATATATCTCTTTGTCTGACTGTTCATCTGCGTCCTTTATTGTATAATAAATCAGTAAATGTAACTGTCTGCCGAAGTTATGTGAAATGTTCTAGCAGATTGCCAAACCCAAGGAGGGGGTCATGGGAATTCTAATTTATAGGTGGTTGGTCAGAAGCATAGTGACTTGTGATTGGCATTTGAAGTGGGGGGCAGAGGGGCTGTCTTTAGGGACTAAGCCCTAAACTGTGGAGTCTATGCTAACCCCAGGAGACAGTGTCAGAATTGAATTACAGGACACCCAAGTGGAGAACTGCTTGGTGTGAGGAAAAAAGAAAAAAAACTTCATACATTTGGAGTACAAAAGTATTCAGTGAATAGACATTCCCTTTTGGTTATGTATACAAGCCTCTGGCATTCCATTTTATTACACTTTGGAAGAAACAAAACACTGATAATAAATTTCTCCTTTACAGACTTATTCTTATCTTCCCAGGCAATTGTACTAAAAGTGAACAAAGACCTCTGTTCAGTCCTGAATGAGTTTTTCCTCCAATTGCAAGGCTTGTCCCTATGCTTGTGAATAAAAGCATACAGACATACCACCCCCCTGGATTTTCTCTAATTGCTAGCATATTACACCATGTTTAACACATTGCACTCTTGAAGCTGTCTGTCCATTTATCTTTATTTCAAAAATTTGAACATACGGCCAGCATATGCTTGAGCTCATTGTTTGATGGTAGAAATTTAAATGTTAATAAAGTAGTAAACTCATTTTTTTTTAAATGAATAAGACAATGAAATGCCATTACTTACAATGTGTGACTCCAGCCAGAGTTTGGTAGAAAGTGGGAGTATCACTATCGTCAGTGAGGGTTACATATACACCTCCAGACAGTAGCCAACGAGAGAAGGTAAAAGCATCTTTGTTTAGAAGAAGCCAATTTCTAAACTTTTCATAGTTTACCTTTTCACCCTAAAATTAAAGCAAGAAAACATAGGTTTAGTCAACTTTTAATGTATCTTACTTAGCACTTAATCCAACTTGATTTGCAGTTAATTGACATTTACCTTTCTACTATCTATAAAGAATTATCTAAATATAACTATAAGCTATATATTAGAAATTGAACTGTTTTCAAATATAATTGTATTTCAGAACTTGCATTTGCATAAAAGCTATATGACAACTGCAAATTATTTCATCAATTCATTCAAGCATTGCATTGCTACAAATAAGGCACATTTTATTTGCTGAAGTATAGCCTGAAATCAGTAAACGCCATTTTTTTCAATACTTAAAAATCAATTTTTCTCTTGTTTTATCCCTCTTCTTCAGCACTTCAATTGGTCAGAATTAGCATATTTAAATTAAATATGTATGGAATTAAAGTGCTCTTTTAACTTTCATTAGTGAATTAAAAACTATCTAGGAGTCGTCCTACAAAAGGCATCACTGAAAACGTGTACTCACAAGTCAACTAGAATAAAAAAAGGAGATTTCTAGTTCTTTGCTTTCTTTCTAAGTATGTCTTGCTAAACCTCTGGAGAAAAAAAATGTCCATGCTGAGAAAGAACATCATACGACTGTGCAAGTCAATCTCTTTGGAAGACAAGAAAACCTAGGTAGAGTGAGGGCCAGATGTTTCTTTGAGAAAAAGGGAGTAGCAACCCATGCAGAAAGACAATGAAATGATATGTAGGAGTCTAGCAGCTCTAATCCTGATGGCGATATTAAGGAATACAAATAATTTATAACCTAAAAGAGTTATGATAGAAATAATTTCTATACTGTTTAAGAGCATCCTATTATTAAGCATAGCAATATGCTTAGTTTCATAGTTTCATAAACATTTAACAGTACAACACAAAGAATCAAGACAACAAGGAAAATTTCACTTTTCTAAACAGAATATGGCATTCAGACTTGATGCAGGGACACGGGAGGACAATGCCAACAACCTTAGAGATTAGGAATTATACCCATATTTTGTTCTCTACCCCATGTTTAAGCTAGAAAGAGGGTATGCAGTATAAATTCCACAAGCCGATGCACATTTTTATACCTGTTAACATCTCTGACATTGGGATAAGTCTTTGGGGGTTTTGTTGGTCACGCCTGTGGCATGTGGAAGTTCCTAAGCCAAAGATAGAATCCATGCCACAGCAGTGACCCAAGCCATCACGGTGACAATGCCGGATCCTTAACCCACTGCATCACAAGAGAACTCCTGACATTGAGATAAGTCTTAAAATCAGTGATACCCTTAAAGGGTTTTTGTTTTGTATAACACATAAAGGTGCATCTTATTACTCGATGGCATCTTAGATTCAGTGAACATGGTAATTTCAATGGTTTCAGTGAAGCTAAGACATTATAAGATGCACCTTCATGTACCACTAAGAAAGAAAGAAGCAGCCAATTATAACAGGCACTTCTATCACCTGCACATATAGTTAGTATGTGTTGAGTATTTACAATGCCCTAAGCACCATTCTAAGCATTTTTGTATTCATATAATCCTCAAAGTAGCCCTTTACTGGAGGTACTATTATCCCCATTTTACACATGAGAAAACTGAAGCACCAAAAAGCTATCTGTTCAAGGTTATACAGTGGCAGAGATAGGATTGAACCTGGGTATTCCAGGCTTCAAAGTGTCTGTGCCTACTATACATACAGCCTCTGAAATGTAAACCTATACATAGCCTCTGAAATCCACTTGCCCATTGGAATTGTCATAATAGCAGTCTCAAAAAAAAAAAAACCTTCCAGTACCAAAAAAGGCAATTAAAAATAAAGAGACTTCTGAAATTGATATATCTTTGAAGAACAATATGAAATAGGAATTTCCACTTTAAGAACGAACAACCAAAAAAATTTGGTAAGAATAAAAACAATATAGGAGTTCCCGTTGTGGCTAAGAGGGTTAAGAACCCTACATAGTGTCTGTAAGGATGTGGGTTCGATCCCTGGCCGCACTCAGGGAGTTAAGGATCTGGCACTGCTGCAAGCTGGGGCATAGGTCACATACGGAGCTTGGATCTGGCATTGCTATGGCTGTGGTGTAGGCCAGTGGCTATGGCTCCAAGCCCAGGAACTTCCATATGCCACAGGTGCGGCCATAAAAAGAAGAAAAAGACTATCTCACTAAGGGTGAAAGCTGAAGATTGTCCTACAGGGCCATACATAATCTACCCATTCCGTCTCATCCCCTCCCCAGCATCTGTAACTTCATTTCCTATTATTACCTTGCTCATTTCATTCCAGCTAAAATGACTTCTTGTTCCTTGAACAAGTCTAGTACACGTCCCCTCAGGGTCTTTGCTATATTCTCTTCATGGAAAATGCTTCCTCTAGATATCTGTGTGGTTTTCTCTCTCACTTCCTTTAAATTCTTTGTTTAAATGCAACTTTCTCTAAGTCTTTTTTACTTATCCTATGCAAAATACAAATCTTGGCCACCTCCTCCCTGTCAGCACCTATCCCCTTTAGTCTACTTTATTTTTTCCTGTAGCACTCATTATTATCTAATATATGTACCTGCTAATATGCCTAAATTTTAAGAGAACTAGGTAGCTAGCCTTAATTCCCATCTATAAAATGGGAATGTCTGCATAAACCTTATTAAAGTGAAAAAATGCATATTCTCCCTGAAAATGAGCAAAGAATATTAATGCACTAGACTTCGCTGAGAGAAATCCAATTAATCAAGCCTGCAAAGATTAGATTACCTTTTTTTCTGGCCAGCAAATGTTATTAGAGAAACAAAACAAAACAAAAACCCAGGAGTTACAGTTGTGGCTCAGCGGTAAACGAATCCGACTAGGAACCATGAGGTTGTGGGTTCAATCCCTGGCCTTGCTCAGTGGGTTAACAACCTGGTGTTACCGTGAGCTATGGTATAGGTTGCAGACACGGCTCGGATCCTGCACTGCTGTGGCTGTGGCGTAGGCAGGCGGCTACAGCTCCGATTAGACCCCTAGCCTGGGAACCTCCATATGCAGTGAGCGCAGCCCTAGGAAAAGGCAAAAAGACCAAAAAAAAAAAAAAAAGCATAATCTAGTCTGTCTTGAGGTACTGAAATACCATTACAGCAACTTCATCAATAAGTCTGAACCAAAAATGCAGGAGGCCAATTCTTCTGCACCAAACACATAGAAATGTTGAGTAAAATCTGACACTGTAGTTACTACCAAAAACTGCTTAGCAAAGCTCAAAAGCAAGAAAGTAAATCTCTAGATGCTATCAACACAGTGGAAACTTAAAGCCAGAGTGATGAAAAGCTAAATCCTGAGAGTCCTAAGACATATTAAAACCAGACAAATGCATATGGCTGAAGTATTAAAAATCAATGCTTAGTTAGGAAGGTGACTAAACTAAATTGAATAAAAACCCTCTGAATAAAACCAAGAGCTGTGGAAGACTCCCTGTGAAATGGAAGTAGGTCAAATAGCTACCCATAAGAAATCATACAGCATAGAAACTTGTAAATGGGCTTCACCCTGCCATCTCTCAGGACTTTTTGCATATTAACAGAATCTTTGAAAAGAAATAAAAGGATTTTCTCTATTAAAGACAGACATTTTCTACTGTAAAAGTTAACAATGAAAACATACTATTTATGAAGACAGAAAAGTGATAAAATTTTAAAACTCAAATATTTCACTATGCAAATCAACTAAGTAAAATAAATGATCAAACAGGCACTGATGGATCATAGAGGTCACCTATGGCTCAAGGCCAATGAGCGAAAGATCTACAGGCTCAAGATGAAAAGCAACGGCACTACAATTTAATGCTCAAGTTTCCATAGGATCACTTGTGTGTGTGCATCTGTGTGCACTGGTATAGGAGTGTGAGAGTATGTTTCATTATCACTATACCAAATGATATTTGCCTTTATAATAGAACTGGGCATTTTTAAATTCACAAACATAGGAGTAATAAGTGTCACGGAACTTTGAGCATAGCACACAAATCATTGAAACATTAACCATGAAACACAAAACTGTCAAGAATATGCTACACATAAACATCTATTCATCACAACTAAACTCATTATAAAACTAAGAGTTAATACTTGGTTAACAGCTAGGGATGAAATCTAAATCTTTAAAATACCTCTGAGAAACACTTCCTGAGTGAATCTGGGACTTTACCATCCACCACATGGAGCATTCTTTCCATTTCTTCCCGTATAACATAGCTCCCGGACTCACTTGCAAAAAGACTAAAAATGTCTAGGAGAAAGAAAGAATAAATTAATCTTACCATAGATTAAACATACCCTGGTAGAAATAGAGAGGAAAGAGAAAGGTAACAATTACTGACTGATTACTAGTGTCAAGGACTTCGTAAATATATAATTTATTTCTTTTTTCAAATAAAGCAGTGCTGGGAGTTCCCATCATGGCTCAATGGTTAATGAACCCAACTAATATCCACGAGGACATGGATTCAATCCCTGGCATCACTCACTGGGTTAAGGATCTGGCATTGCCGTGACCTGTAGTGTAGGTCGGAGACTCAGCTTGGATCCCATGTTGCTGTGGCTGTGGCGTAGGCCAACAGCTGTAGCTCGGATTCAACCCCTAGCCTGGGAACTTCGATATACCATGGTTTCGGCCCTAAATAGACAAAACACACACACACACACACACACACACACACACACACACACAAAAGCAGTGCTAATTAAAACAGCAATGCAGGAGTTTCCGTTGTGGCTCCTGACTAGAATACATGAGGACATGGGTTTGATCCCTGGCCTTGCTCAGTGGGTTAAGGATCTGTTGTTGCCATGAGCTGTGGTACATGCTGCAGACTTGGCTCAGATATGGCACTGCTGTGGACTGTAAGGGAGGCCGGCAGCTACAGCTCCAATCTGACCTCTAGCCTGGGGATATCCATATACCGCAGATGTGGCCCCCAAAAGCAAAAAAAACTAAACAAATAAAACAGCAATGCTGGAGTTCCTGTTGTGACGCAGCAGTTGGTGAATCCGACTAGGAACCATGAGGCTGCAGGTTCGATCCCTGGCCTCGTTCAGTGGGTCAGGGATCTGTGCAGGGAGCTGTGGTGTAGGTTGCAGACGCAGCTCGGATCCGACGTTGCTGTGGCTGTGGTGTAGGCTGGAGGCTACAGCTCCGATTTGACCCCTAGCCTGGGAACCTCCATATGCGTAGGTATGGACCTAAAAAGCAAAAAAATAAATAAATAAATAAAATAAAACAGCAATGCAGTATCTTTTCAAATACCAAATTTGCAAAAATGTTTAGGTGTGACAATACAATAAACTTAGCAATATTTAGGTGTGACAATACAATATTTAGCAATAAATTGGAAGACACAGGAACTCTCACATACTATTAATGAGTATAATTACTGCAATACTTTGGAGAGTAACTTGCCAAAATCTAGCAATATGAAGATTTATGCTAGAAATACAATTACTAGGCAACTCCACCTCCACCTGTGAGAAATGCTCATACCTCATGTGCATGAGGTACAACATACACTAGAGTAGTCTTTGCAATAACAAAATTCAGGAAAAAAGATAAATGTCTATCAAAAAAAATAGGTAACCTCTCACATACACACAAAACACAAACAATAAAATACTGAGAGTTTCAATATGGATAAATATCAATAAGACCAGGGAGAAAAGCAAATTGTAAAATCTGTTTATTATACCATTTACTTTATTAAAAAAAATTTTTTTGGAGTTCCCTTTGTAGCTCAGCAATTAACATACCTGACTACAATCCATGAGGATGTGGGTTTGATCCCTGGCCTCACTCAGTGGGTTAAGGATCCTGTGTTGCCATGACCTGTGGTATAGGTCATACTCATCTCGGATCTGGGATTGATGTGGCTGTGGCATAGGTTGTCAGCTGTAGCTCCGACTGGACCCCTAGCCTGGGAACCTCCATATGCTGCAAGTGCAGCCCTAAAAAGCAAAAGCAAAAACAAAACAAAAAAATTTTTTTTTGCTGTTTTGCTTTTTAGGGCCACAGGTGCGGCATGCGAAAGTTCCCAGGCTAAGGGTCAAATTGGAGCTGCAGCTGCTGGCCTATGCCATAGTCACAGCGATGCTGGATCCAAACTGTGTCTATGACCCACACCACAGCTTATGGGAACACTGGATACCCAATCCACTAAGCGAGGCCATGGACACCAGTCAGGTTCATTTCCACTAAGCCACAATAGAAACTCCCTATTCCATTTACTTTAAAAGTTTTAAATGTGTAAAAATGTAATAAATGTATAAAGACCTAATGAGGAATGAAAGATCACCAAATTCATGAGAGTGGTTACTTCTGTGAAGGGAAGAATGGGGATGGGAATATGGAGGGATACTGAGAGACAGATTCATCTGGGCTGTATATAATATTGTATTTCTTCAACAACAAGATCTGGGACAAATATGACAAATGGTGAAAAATAACAAAGCTGGATGGAATTACATACTACATGTATGCCTGAAATATTGCTGTTATGAGTTGAACTGCTTCCTCCAAAAGATAAGCTGAAGTCCTAACCTGAGTACCTGAGAAAATGACCTCATTTGGAAAGATAGAAGATAGATAGAAGAGACATTCATTCCATCCCTCTGAAGGCTGAGCGTGTTCCATGGCCTGCCCTCCCACATCTCATGGCTAATTCCCTCAGGAGGAACGTCTCCTAGAAGGCGCTGACTATCTGTTATGGGTTGAATTATATCCCCCTAAAAGATGCCGAAGTCCTAACCTCTGCACTGTTGAATGGGACTTTATAAAAAATAAGGTCTTTGCAGATATAATCAAGTTAAGACGAGGTCATTTTAGGGTGGCTCCCAATCCAATGGGACTGATTATCACAGAAGAGACACAGTGGGAAGAAAGCCATGTGATGAAATAGAAAGAGACAAGCCAAGGAACATTAATAAATGAGGGGAGTACCCGTTGTGGCTCAGTGGAAAAGAATCTGACTAGCATCCATTAGGATGCAGGTTCGATCCCCGGCCTTGCTCAGTGGGTTAAGGATCCAGTGTTGCCATGAGCTCTGCTGTAGGTCACAGATGCGGGTAGGATCTGGTGTTGCTGTGGCTGTGGCGTCGGCTGGCAGCTACAGCACCGATTTAACCCCTAGCTTGGGCACCTCCATATGCCACAGGTATGGCCCTAAAAAAATAATAGTAATAAATGAGGGACTCCACCGAAAGTTAAGAAAAACTAAGGATTCTTCTCTGTAGATTTCAGAAGGAGCAAGGCCTTGCTAACATCTTAATTTTGGGCTTCTAGTCTCCAGAACTGTGAGGTAATAAATTTCTGTTGTTTTGAGTCACCCAGTTTGTGCTACTTTGTTATAGCCACCCTAGGAAACTAATACAATCGTACAACAAAAATCATAAAAATTTAAAATATATATGTTTATGACCCCTATATGGGTTATTTTTATCTACTGACTACCTGGAATCACAATATGTGTTTGTTGGTAGAGAGTTGGTAATTTGAAAAAAACAGGATCACAGTTAAATTCCAATACATAAAACTGGGTTTATGGATATGCTCATTATCTTGATTGTGATAAACTGGACATACACAGTTCTCAAAAAAGATCAAAATGTACATACTTTAAATATGTGCATTTTATTGTATGTCAATTATACCGCAATAAATCTTTAAAAAAGGAAACAGATTCATACGTAAATAAGGAAGTAAATTCAGAAGTAAGAAGATTCAGGAGCTCTCTTGTAGCACAGTGGGTTAAGGATCCAGCAATGCACCGCTATGGCACAGGTTCGATCCCTAGCCTGGGAACTTCCACATGCTGCTGGTGCAGCCAAAAAGGAAAGGAAGAAAGAAAAAGAAAGAAAGAAAGAGAGAAAGAAAGATTCTGAGAGATTTAGAAGCAGCAAGAGGACAGATTAAAAAAGGAAGAAAGAAGAGATAAAGATCATCATCCAGGGGGTATGGGTATTATAAACCCCTTCCTAAACTTACCCTGGGAAATTTTCAATGAAGTTTACATCGCTTACTAAAATTCTTGGTAAGAAAAGAATAAATAAATAAAATAAAATTCTTGGTAAGAGCAGATTTGACTTTGGGGATCTCAAAGAAAAGAATGAGGAGACAAAAAATATTGTAAGTAATCAAATGAAAGAATTAAAAATTAAGTAAATAAATGCATATCCTAGGAAATACAGATGGACAATAAATGATAAACTAAATTTATCATCCCTTTCATGTTTAGGGAATAAATGATACCCTCTCAGAACATTTCATTGCTTAGTAGAACTTAAAAGTCATGAATAAGGTGCCACCATCTTCTGGGCTTAGATAATTCTGCGAATAAAATTCATCTCTGAAGTTAAAACTAGTAAAACCATTAAGAAGAACTAAATCTTTTACCAAGAATTTGTACAAAACATTATCAAGTCAGTGAGCATTTGGTTGTTATCTGTGAAGTAAGGCAAGAATAGGTTTTTTTTTTTTCCTATGGCCGTACCCATGGCATATGGAGGTTCCTGGGCCAGGGACTGAATCTGAGCCTCAGCTATGATCTATGCCACAGCTGTGGCAATGCCAGATCCTTTAACCCACTGCTCTGGGCAAGGGATCAAACCTGAACCTCTGCAGTAACCCAACCTGCTGCAGTCAGTTTCTTAACCCACTGTAGCACAGTGGGAACTCCCAAGAATAGATTATTACATCTATTTCTTCAGAATTCTTTTTAAAATAACAGTTTTTTTGAGATATAATGCACATTACATAAAATTCAATCTTTATTTATTTATTTTTATTTTAGGGTCACGCCCATGGCATATGGAGGTTCCCAGGTTAAGGGTCGAATCGGAGCTACAGCTGTCGGCCTACACCACAGCCACAGCAACAGATCTGAGCCATGTCTGCAACCTATACCACAGCTCATGGCAACGCCGGATCGTTAACCCACTGAGCAAGGCCAGGGATCGAACCCGCAACCTCATGGTTCCTAGTCAGATTCGTTAACCACTCACCACGACGGGAACTCCATATAAAATTCAATCTTTTAAAGTGTACAATTCAGTGTTTTTTTTAGTATATTTACAGGGTTGTCCAATCACCACCCCTATCCAATTCCAAATATTTACCCAAAAAGAAACTCCATAGTTATTAGCAGTAGCTCTCCATTATTCTCTCCCCCTAGCCTCTGGCAATCAATAACTGATATTCAGTCTCTCTAGATTTGCCTAATCTGGACATTCATATGATTGGAATCAAACAAGCCTATTTTGACTGACGTTTATCACTTAGCATAATGTTTTCAGGTTCATCCACATTGTAGCATGTATCAGATGGAAGAGAACAGAATTTGTTGTCCCAAATAGATCATTTTGACTTGAGAATTATTTTGAGCTTAAAGGCAATCAAAACCCGGGAGACTCAGTAAATATACACTGGAAAAGAGGTCTATATCAGAAAGAGCGTTATTATCAGAGATGTCTTTTTTTTTTTGCTTTTTGGGCTTTTCCCAGGCTAGGGGTTGAATGAGCTACAACTGCTGGCCTTCGCCACAGCCACATAGGATCCAAGCCACATCTGTGAGCCGCACCACAGCTCATGGTAACGCCAGATCCCTAGCCCACTGAGTGAGGCCAGGGTTAGAACCAGCATCCTCATGGATTCTAGCTGGGTTCGTTAACTGCTGAGGCAGGAAGGGAACTCCCCAGAGATGTCTTTCTACCCAAGAAACTTACCTGCCTAATAGGGTAACCTTTGTTTTCCCAACTTCTCCTCTGCCTTCCTGTGGGTGGACTTCCTTCCCCTTAATACCCCTGGATCCTTATCCTTTTCCTTAGTGTAGAATGTTATATAAGCCTCAGCTAGCCTCTGGGTCTCAAATTTTTATGGGGCTCCTGTACACACATACACAATTTGTTTTCTCCTGTTAATCTGCCTTATATTAACTTAATTATTATACCAGTCAAAGAACCTAAAAGGGAAGAAGGGAATATTTTTCTACCCCTACATGTGCTTTATTCCTTAATAGCAAATAATATTCTATTGTTGGTTGTGTCACATCTGCTTATGCTGAATGCATCAGCTGATGGACATTAGGGCTGTTTCTATTTTGTAACCATTATGAACAGTGCTGTAACAAACATTTTCTTAAAAATAAATATATGCTGGAGTTCCCACTGTGGCACAGAGGAAACAAATCTAACTAGGAACCATGAGGTTGCACGTTCAATCTCTGCAGTCACTCAGTGGGTTAAGGATCCAGTGTTGCCATGAGCTGTGGTGTAGGTCACAGACACAGCTCTGATCTGGCGTTGGCTGTGGCTGTGGTGTAGGCCAGCAGCTGTAGCTCCGATTTAACCCCTAGCCTGGGAACCTCCATATGCTGAGAGTATGGCCCTAAAAAGTAATAAATAAATAAATAAATAAATAAATAAATGCTTTCCGTTTTCTTGGGTATATACCTGGAAGTGGAAGTGCTGCGTCATATGAAAACTCAGTGTTTAACAATTTGAGGAACTGCCAGTTTTCCAAAGTGGCTGCATTATTTTACAATTGCAACAACAATGTATGAGGGTGGCAATTTCCATATCCTCACTTCACCAATACTAATTATTACCTTTATTATTTTAGCCATCCTACAAATGTGAAGTGGTTTTTTACTATAATTTTAGTATACATTTTCCAACGTTTAGCAGTTTTTCAAATGCTTATTGGCTACATATATATCTTCTCTGGAAAAACATCAATTCAAATCCTTTGACTGTCATCAAAATTTTGAGGCAGACTATTCTGCATGCAGATAGTTTTTCAACATTTTGAGATAATAAAAATACTTACATTTTGCTTTCTCTTCATCTCTGCCTCTTGTAAGAAGCACAAGTCCAACTATTAAGTTATTAAAGTGCAGTCCTTTGGATGTTCCACCAAAAGAACAGTAAATCACCTAGGAGAAAATGAATAATAAAGCCAACCTTAGACATTTCAGTTTTTAAGGAATCTGAAGATGATATCACCTTTAAAAAGTCTTATTCTTCATCTCCAAACAAGAATCTGGTAAACTTTAGTGTAATGTTGCTAAGTTACTCTCTTTTCTTCCTCCTTTACACCTTGTTATCACACTCAGCCAAGAAGATGCTGTACTTCCTGTAAAGTACGTATGTGTCACTGGCTCATACACTGAATTTTCTGTCTCTTAGGACTCCTCATCAAGGTCCAAGATGTTAAGTTCCTTCCCTTCAGTAGTCCCAATAATGTGATAAGGATGTCAAGACAATTAGAGAACTCCCTTTAACCTCCATTAAACTTACACACATCATTTTGATGTGAAGATCAACATTCTCTAAGTGAAGTTCAGAAATACAATGGCAATTATACTGCAATATATAAATGTACCTAATTAACATGATGTACAACTTAAATTTATATAATGTTACAAGTTAAATATATTCAATCTTTTAAAAGTTTTTTTTTTTGCAACACCAGATCCAAGCCGCGTCTGCAACCTTCGCCACAGCTCACGGCAACGCCGGATCGTTAACCCAGGACTGAACTCACAACCTCATGGTTCCTAGTCGGATTCATTAACCACTGCACCACAACGGGAACTCCTTAATCTTTTAAGTTAAAAAGAAGAAGGAAACTGGGAGTTTGCTGTGGCTCAGCAGGTTATGAAACCTGCTAGTATCCATGAGGATTCGGGTTCGATCCCTGGCCTTGCTCAGGGGGTTAAGGATTCAGCATTGCTATGAGCTGTGATGTGGGTCAAAGACGCAGCTCAGATCCCATGTTGCTGTGGCATAGGCTGGCAGCTACAACTCAGATTCAGCCCCTAACCTGGGAACTTCCATATGCAGTGGGCGCAGCCCTAAAAAAAAAAAAAAAAACGAAAAAGAAAAAAAAAAGGGAGGGAAGGAAGGAAATATAAAAACACATGATTTTACACTCTTCAAATTGAGTATTACCGTAATCAGAAATAAAGAAGAGGAGTTCCCGTCGTGGCTCAGTGGTTAACGAATCCAACTAGGAAACATGAGGTTGCGGGCTCCATCCCTGGCCTCGCTCAGTGGGTTAAGGATCCAGCGTTGCTGTGAGCTGTGATGTAGGTTGCACAGGCGGCTTGGATCCTGCATTTCTGTGGCTGTGGCGACGGCTGGCGGGCTACAGCTCTGATTAGACCCCTAGCCTGGGAACCTCCATATGCCACAGGTGCGGCACTGAAAAGACAAAAAAAGAAAGAAAGAAAGAAAGAAAGAAAAGCTATTCTTAGAAAATTCTCTGGTGGCTTGGCAGTTGAGGATCCAGCATTGTCACTGCTGTGGCTCAGGTCAAACCTGACTTCCACATGCTGCAGCCAAAAAAAAAGCATAGTAATAGCAAACACATAAATTCAGTCATTCAACAATTCTTTGTTGAGTGCCTAGCATGATAAGAGTGATATTACAAACATATATTTGGTCTTCCTCCAGATTCCTGACAGAAAAGCTTTGGAATTCCCAGATACAGGTGAAAGCAGCATCTTTTGTTATTCATATAAGCACCTTTAAACATACCTGAATTTATGCTAATGAGGTGACTCTTGCTGGGTCCTTACAAAGCTTAAGAATGGGAGCCAGCGAGTTCCTCGAGTTCCTCCTGGCCCAGTGGAAATGAATCCGACTAGGAACCAAGAGGTTGCAGATTCGATCCCTGACCCTGCTCAGTAGGTTAAGGATCCGGCATTGCCGTGAGCTGTGGTGTAGGTCACAGAAATGGTTAGGATCTGGCGTTGCTGTGGCTGTGGCTTAGGCCGGCAGCTACAGCTCCGATTTGACCTCCATATGCCCTGGGTGAGGCCCAAAAAAAAAAAAAGAGAGAGAGAGACTAAAGATCAAAAAAAAAAAAAAAAATTAGGAGTTCCCGTTGTGGCGCAGCAGAAATGAATCCGACTAGGAACCATGAGGTTGCGGGTTCGATCCCTGGCATTGCTCAGTGGGTTAACGATCCGGTGTTGCCGTGAGCTGTGGTGTAGGTTGCAGACGTGGCTTAGATCTGACATTGCTGTAGCTCTGCCGTAGGCCGGAAGCAACAGCTCCAATTAGACCCCTAGCCTGGGAACCTCGTATGCCACGGGTGCGGCCCTAAAAAGACAAAAAAAAAAAAAGAGTAATAGCCAGGTAGTCAGAGGAACTAATGACGTGATTAGATGGTTAGAACCTTCAGCCCCACTTCCCCAACCTCTGGGAAGTGGAAAGGGGCTGAAGATTGAGCTAATCACCAATGACCAGTGAGTTAATCAATCGTTCTTATGTAATGGACCTTCCACAAGAACCCATAAACTATGCGGGTTATTGGTGAACACATCAGGGTGCAGGAAGCGTGGAATGACCAGAAAGGACATGGAAGTTCTGTGCACAACCCTCCTAACCTGTCCCCTATCCCATGCATCTCTACATTTGTCTGTTCTTCAGTTTTATCCTTTATAATAAACTGCTATTAGCAAATAAAGTACCTTCCTGAGTACTGTGGGCCATTCTAACAAATTATTGAATCCCAAGAGGAAAACGGGAACCCTCAACTTATAGCTGATTAGTCAGAAGTACAGGAGGTCGGGAACCTGCGACTGGCATCTCTGGAAGTGGGGGCAGACCTGTGGGGTCTGCACAAACTCCGGGTAGTATCAGAACTGAACTCAATTGTAGGATACCCAGTTAGTGTCCAGAGAGTTGAAGAACTGATGACTGCTGTGGCGGAAAAAACCCAGACATTTGTTGTTAGAAGTGCTGTGTTTTTAAAAAAACAAAAAACCCTGACCTCCTATCTGCCATGTGGAGTTTGTCATTAAAATACATGAATAAAGATAATTCAAGAAATAAAACTAAAATGGACAACATATGAAAATACATATTCATTAAATTCTATTTATATTTAATAACACTAAGAGCTTATGCCACAAAGTGTGTGTTTCTAGTGCCACTGATAGCAAAAACTAGCATAGGGAAGATGGCTCCAGAACAAAACATAAAAAACATAAAAAGAACTTAACAAACATATTCTGTGGAATAACTACTTTTAGTGGGCCCCTGCATAACCCAAGGAAGGTAACAGAAAAAAAACTGTCTCTGGGGGAGAGACTGGAAAACATCATAGCCCCAGACCTTTAAAAATTTCACTGCAACAGTTTTACCTTTCAAGATTCAGAGACAAATGATAATAACAGAGAATGTCCCCCACCCTGGTACCCCTCACCCAGCTCCGCCACTGTGCTAGCCAACACTGAGGAACAAATAACAACTCTCTACTCTCCTTCAGTCTACTGCTGAAGGAGAGTAAGGAGTGTGGAGAGAGATCTTATCTGAGGTACAGTAACAAGGAGAAAACACAATAAAAAGTTAAAGGCAGAGGAATAGGTATAACTGGGTCACTTTGCTGTACAGCAGAAATTGGCACAACACTGTAAATTTGAGAAAAAAAAAAAAAGGTAAAGGCAGAGTATACATTAGAAAAGGCCTTTGGCTGGAGTTCCCGTGGTGGCTCAGTGGTTAACGAATCCGACTAGGGACCATGAGGTTGCGGGTTCGATCCCTGGCCTTGCTCAGTTGGTTAAGGATCCGGCGTTGCCGTGAGCTGTGGTGTAGGTTGCAGACGTGGCTCGGATCCCGTGTTGCTGTGGCTGTGGCGAAGGCCGGCAGTTACAGCTGCTGTTAGACCCCTAGCCTGGGAACCTCCATATGCCGCGGGAGTGGCCCTAGAAAAGGCAAAAAGACCAAAAAAGAAAAAAAAAGAAAAGTCCTTTGGCAAACAAGCCTCTACGCTAAAAAAGGTAACGCAGGTCTGGAATTTGAAGCCTGTAGAGCACTGTGGGTAGTGATGGCGGCACACACACACACACACACACACACACACACACACACACACACACACACAAACAGCTCGACTACAGACTAGACTGACTCACTACTCATGCTAAAGATCTAGGCAGGCTAAACGCTAGTTAGCTCAGTCTCTATTGTCTTATACAAAACATCTATCTTTGCACCACAAATTATAAGTCATACACGGAAGCAAAGAAAAAAAAAAAGACTTTGTATAATGACAAAGGAAAAACATGAGAACAGAGTTCAATAAAGCTTTGTTATGTTGAGCTCAATAGTAAACAGAATCAAATGAAAGATTATCCAAAATGAAACACAGAGAGAAAAATTAATGTAGAGGGTGGGAGGGAACAAAACAGAAAATCCAAGAGCTGTAAGAAAATATCAAATGACTGAACATACATGTAATTGAAGTCCTAGAAGCAAAAGAGAATGGGGCAGAAGAAAGATCCAAGAGATAAAGGCTGAGAATTTTCTGAAACTAATAAAGACATAAAACCACAGACAGAACTCATTCAGAGAACATGTAGGATAAATCACAGGTTTAACCCCCTGGAAGCAATGAGACAAATCATGTCCAAACTACTCAAAACAAAAGATAAGAAGAAAATCTTTAAGGCAGCCAGAGAAAAAAGACACATTACACTGAGAAAAACACTTCTCATCGAAACCTACATAAGCCAGAAAACAGTGGAGTGACACTAAATAAACAAAAACCCACAATTGAGAATCCTATAACTAATGAAAATATCTTTGAAAAAGAAAGAAGAACAGACTTTTCAGGAAAATAAAAACAGGTAAGTCATTACCAGCAAACCTGTACCACATAAAGGGCAAAAGAAAGTACTTCACACTGAAGGAAATATGATACCAGATACTTGCATCTACACAAGGAAATAGTAAAACAGAAAATAAATGAAAGTAAATATAAAATTTACTTTTCTTATTTTTAATCACTCTAAAAGACAACCGACTGGCTAAAGGAATCAAAGTAAAAATTTAACACGTTTACAGCACATGAAAAGAAAAACACATAATGATAGCACAGAAGATGATATATCTTTATTTGCCAGTGAAAAATTAATCAAAGCATTATAGTGTTTAACCCAACATCAACCCCATTAAAATTTGTTTTTAATTTTTATTGTATTATTTATTTTCTATAAATTTGCACTATTGTAACAAAAACCAGCTAACACACTTGAATGGTTATTAAGTGGCTTAAACTACTGCTATTTTATTTCACTAGTATTAAGCCTCAAGATGATTCCATGAGGAAGCTATTACTGGTGTTTCCATTTTATGGTTGAGGATAACTAGATCCCACGGAGATTTATGTAACTTGTACAAAGTCATTAATTAATAAATTGGCAGGGTCAAGATTCAAACCTCAATTCCTGAAACCAAATGCTTAACCACTTTATAGTTCTATACTACAGTTACATGCATTCTCTAGTATTATATGAAATGAAAGACATCACTAGCAAGGTATATACCATTCCGGTGAAATATATTGAAGATTAAATTAAGAAACTGCAAAGGGAGTTCCCGTCATGGTGCAGAGGAAACGAATCCAACTAGGAACCATGAGGTTGCCAGTTCGATCCCTGGCCTCGCTTAGTGGGTTAAGGATCCAGTGTGGCCGTGAGCTATGGTGTAGATCACAGATGCAGCTGGGATCTGGTGTTGCTGTGGCTCTGGCATAGGTCTGCAGCAACAGTTCCTATTGGACCCCTAGCCTGGGAACCTTCATGTGTCACAGGTGCAGCCCTAAAACAAACAAACAAACAAACAAACAAACAAAAAAGAAACTGCAAAGCATCACAAACCCTACAGACATTACGTTTTTGGCATCCCTTTTCTTTCCACTTTAATTTGATAATGTGGTCTCTTCACTTCTGACCACTTCACTGACTTCAATACAAAGAGAGCAAAGTAGTAACAGTAAAATTAATAAATTTTGAGTAAGATATAATTTTCAGTTTTGCAAGTATCTGTAAAATGTAGAAGATTTTGTTTTGAATATGTTTGGTTGGAATGATATGATATACTAGTTACCTCACTCCCAAAATATAAGAACAGCAATAACCAACCTTCTAAAACCACAAAGTTCAAAAGTTCATATGACAGATGAGGAAAGGAGGCCCAGGAAATTTACCATATTTCCTGAATTCTAAGATGTATTCATTTTCTACCTTTTCTTAATGTTCCAGAAATCGTGCATCTAACACATCAAATATGTAATATCTTTTTTCTACTCCAAGAAAGTTACTTTTAAATCAATGGTCACTTTACAACTGACAATGCTTTAACATGAATGAAATATTAAGTGCCATGCTCATTACTACTCACACTGTTTTTAGGACTGACAAGAGGGGGAATTCCGTCATGGCTCAGTGAAAACGAATCTGACTAGAATCCATGAAGAAGCAGGTTCAATTCTTGGCCTTGCTTGGGGGGTTAAGGATCCGGCGTTGCCATGAGCTGTTATGTAGGTCAAAGACGTAGCTCGGATTTGACACTGCTGTGGCTACGGTACAAGCCAGCGGCTACAGCTGACTGGACCCCTAATCTGAGGACCCCCATATGCTGGGGGTGCAGCCCTAAAAAGATAAACACACACACACACACACACACACACAAAAGGGATTGACAAGAGGGGTTGTAAACAAGATAGTGAGAGTAAGGATATTTTGATACTACTTTTTAAAGAGCACATTAAGTGTTAACTATAACTTGTTAAAAGATCTTTATTTTAAAATTCCTCTAATACTTTTTTTGTAGCTAATAAAAAAATCAAGGAGAATAAAGATATCTTCTTAAACATTTGGAAGCCATTAATAACCAGACTGAGACTCAGCATACATATTGTTACACTAATGCGTAAAACTGATGCTTGTGGTAATGATCTCACCAGCCTCCTTTCAGACAGTGATATCATCCAGTAAATAATATGATTAGTTGAGAAGATTGGGAAATTAACCGGCATTTTAAAAAACGAAAGGCTTGTACTCTAAAATACCAAGAACCTACCCTTTGCCATATAGTTAAAAGGTTAAAAAAAAAAAAGACAGATGTGTGTAGGTGGTCCAGAGTTAAGGAAGGGTTGTGTCATGTTTCAGTGATGATCTACAGCCCACATGCTTTTCCTTCCAGGGTCTATGGATGTAAGGCACAAGGGTACTCCCCACTATTCCTTGGGGAAAGTAGTAAGTGAGGCACATCGTTTCATATCAGGGCTTCTGGAGTCAGGGATTCCCGAGTTTGAGGTCAGGCCTTATTAATTTACCGGCTATGTGATCTTAGGCAAATCACTTAACTACCTGCATCTTAACTACATTCCATTACAGAGGCAATGTCACTTGTCTTCTCATTCCAAGACCCAGGCAGAAGAGCAGTCCCTGTGTGGAAAATGCTATTCTCGGGGCAAAAGATAAGAAAAGCTGAGTTTCACTCCACTTTGTGAAGTTGTAAGATTTCAGAATTGATAAGCTTTTGCCTTGGAAAATATTTTTCCTGAATAAACTCTGTTACACTTTTTTTCCCCTTTTTGGCTACCATGTAGCATATGGAGTTCCTGGGCCAGAGATCAGATCCAAGCTGCAGTCACAACCTAAGCTGCACCTTTATTACACCTTTTAAATGGGCTTAACAGTCAATAGAACCAAATTAATGTTTCCTTTTCTATATGCCAGGGGCTCGATGTGGGATCTCAGTTCCCAGACCAGGGATTAAACCTGGGCCATGGCAGTCAAGTGCCAAGTCCTAACCACTAGATCACCAGGGGACTCTCCCAAATTAATGTTTTCAAATTTCCATTTCACTTTACATAATTTTCATGAGCATCAATACTTTTCTGGGAGTTCCCTTTGTGGCTCAGTGGTTAATGAATCCGACTAAGAACCATGAGGCTTCAGGTTCGATCCCTGG
>PVHT020001178.1:4577495-4594789 GCA_004024745.2 Catagonus wagneri
AAAACAACTTTTCTGTTGAAGTTTTAAATGAATATTTAATTTTCATGAGCATCAATACTTTTCTGTTGAAGTTTTTAATGAAGATTTGATTATCAATTGTTTTTTGCTCTGTGTCAAAACTTTTCTGTACTATATTTTGAGACTGTTATTTCTATGAAATCCAGTTTTCTTACATCAAATTTAGCTGATCTAAATTTGTTAATGAAGAACTGATTTTTCTGGAAATGTCTAAACAATAAGCTCTCTATGCTTTAAAAAAGAACCTGTTATAGTTTATTCTTAATTTGATATTTTATTGTATATCTCTATAAGATACTTTAAAAACATAACCATAATATTATTATCACAGCTAAAAAACCCCTCATGGATGGGATTAGTTCTCATATAAAAGAGGCCTAAGAAAGCTCCCTTGGGAGTTCCCATTGTGGCTCAACGGAAATGAACCTGACTAGCACCCATGAGGACGCAGGTTCAATCCCTGGCTAGCTCAGTGGGTCGGGGATTTGGCGTTGCTATGATCTGTCATGTAGGTTGCAGACTTGGCTCCGATTAGACCCCTAGCCTGGAACCTCCACATGCCAAGGATGTGGCCCTAAAAAGACCAAAAAAAAAAGGAAGAAGAAGACTCCCTTGACCCTTCTGCCACAGGAGGACACAGTGGAAAGATGACCAGGAAGTGGACCCTCACCAGACACTGAATCTGTGGACACCTTAATCTTGGGCTGCTCTCGGCCTCCAAAACTAAGAAATAAAATTCTGTTTAAAAATCACCTAGAATATAGTATTCTGTTACAGCAGCCTGAATGGACTGAGACAAAAACTAACAAAAAGTCCTTAGTATCACCAAATATCTAGTCAGTATTTAAATTTCCCCAACCATCTCATTTTATTTCAACTTGTTTGTTCAGTTTGGGATCTAAAATATGTAATTGGTTGCTAGTCTTTTAAAAGTCTCTTGATCTACAGGTTTTCTTTCTCTCTCCCTCTTCTTCTTACTCCCCTTCTTCCTTTTTCATCACAATTTATTTGCTGAAGAAACCAAGATGTTTGTCCTGCAGAGTTTCTCAAAGTCTGCATTTTGATGATTGTATCGCCTACGCTATTTCCTGTAAAGTGGTAGTTAGAGAAGTGATGGCATTTAAATTATATTTTTTTGGCAAGAACCATTTCCCAGTTAGTGCTATTTTATCTCCATCAGGAGGCACATAATGACTATTTTTTGTAATATCAGTAGCAATTAATGATCATTGCCTAGATTCATAACTTCATTAAAGGTTAAAAAACGCTGCTAATTCTCCTTGTTTTTGGTTGGAATATTTCTATAAAGAGAAAATTCTTCTAATGTATTATTTGCTTACCCTGATATACTTTAATAGAAGAGCCAGAATAAACACTGATTCTTCTACTTCATTAATCAGTTTTTGAAATATGAGCTGGTTTCTCAGCATTTTTCAAAGGTATCTGTGCAGATAAAATAAAATAGAGATCTGAGACTGCTATCCTTAAGTCTGCTTATAAGTCTGGCCCTTGACTGATCTATGAACCTGTACTTCAGGGAAGTTTCCACCATACCCTAAATGTTAAATGTGGTTAAATGCCTAAACTGTTTCTTTTTTTTTTTTTTGGTCTTTTTGCCTTTATCTAGAGCCATACCCGTGGCATGTGGAGATTCCCAGGCTAGGGGTCTAACAGGAGCTGTAGCCACCGGCCTTCGCCACAGCAACGCGGGATCCGAGCCGCGTCTGCAACCTACACCACAGCTCACGGCAACGCCGGATCCTTAACCCACTGAGCGAGGCCAGGGATCGAACCCGCAACCTCATGGTTCTGAGTCAGATTCGTTAACCACTGAGCCACAACAGGAACTCCCCTAAACTGTTTGTAAAAACAACATAGTTTATACTCGATATCTGATTTTCCTTTGGAAGTTTGGAATTCTGGTATATGACAGATAGAAGGTACCCAGGTGAACAGCTCCAATAAAAGCCCTGAACACTGAGTCTTGCTAAAGAGCTTCCCCAGTAGAAGATATTTTACACTTTCTGTCACAACTTATTGTTAGAAGAACTGTGTACATCCTATGTGACTCCACTGGAAGAGGACTCTTAGAAGCTTGCACCTGTTTTTCTCCAGATTTTTGACCTGTATGCCTTTTCTCTTTGCTGATTTTGCTTTGTATCCTTTCACTATAATAAATCACAGTAGTGAGTATGACTATCTGCTGCGTCCTGGGAGCCCTTCCTGTGGATCATGAATCTGAGGTGATCTTGTAAACCCTGTGTCCAAAAGCGGTATTTTAAAAAATACAGTATTTGATATGTTGCAATTTCCTTACAATTATCCATGAGCTGTGGTGTAGGCTGGCAGCTATAGCTCTGATTCAACCCCCTAGCCTGGGAACTTCCATAAGCCATGGGTACAGCCCTTAAAAAAAAAAGTTATCTTAGGTGGGACACTAGGCTACATGCAACAAGAGTAAATGTAATATACTTAGATTTTCTTAAAAGCTCAGAATTATATGTAAAGATAGAAAAACAAGATCAAATTTGGAAATTTTAGCTAACAAAACTATGACCTTTTTTGCTTAAGCTAATATAATTCTCTGCTGCACGGTAGTGATTAAAGAATTAAGCATTCTCTCTCACTGTTCATTAATCTAATTCCATCTAGAGAACAGCATAAGATTAACCAGTATGATATTAATTATGGCTAAGAAGCAGCAGGGGGAAAGGACTTGTTCATGTGCCTAGAAAGGAAAGTTCCAGTGTTCCAATTCAAATAGCTGAATTCTATTTTTGAGAGGTAGCAGTTTCCAATGGGGATTCCAGTAGAGCAGCAAAAACTATGGGATCATGACACTTGCCAAAATCCCCAGTGGCTTCTAGCGCCACCTCTATCTCTAAAACCAGAAAATGAGGCAGACACTAGGTCAAGTGAATATATAGAACTGTTTCAATGCCTCAAAATTTAAAGAGGGTAGAATGAAAATACAAAAATTTCACTGAATTCATGGTATCTTACATTTTCAAGGTACTTTGTCACACTGATTTATAACATCCAATTCTTAGCAAGACACAAAAACTTTAACAATGTAAGAGAAATGTTAAACAGAGAAGGATGTCTGAGTTAAAGCTGACCACCTGTAAAAGTTATTTATTACAATGGGATACTATTCAGCCATAAAAAGAAATGAAGTTCTAACACACACTACAACATGATGAATCCTGAAAACATTATGCAAAGGAAATAAGCCACAAACAGAAAGAAAAATACTGTATGATTTCACTTACATGAAATATTTAAAACAGGCAATTTCATAAAGAGAGAAAGCGGCCTGGGTAGGGAAAATGGTAGTGTTATTATTGCTCCATCGGTAGAGAGGTTCTGGCAAAGGTAATAAAAACATTTTAGATAAAGAAACTGCAGTAGCAAAGAAAAAAATCTGACTCCATATTACATCTGTTCTGTGGCCTGTGCTTAGCAATTTTAGGAAATTTATGTGACCCTTAACTCACAAATCCACCAGGGAACTTTAAAAGAGTTCTTAACACAAGGAAAAAAATTTTTTCTTCTTTCTTTTTTATATCTATATGAGATGATAAATGTTAACTAAAATCACTACAGTAATATTCCAAGAAATATGTAAGTCAAATCATTATGCTGTACACCTTAAACTTTGGTATTGATTATGTCAATTTAAATCTCAATAAAACTGGAAGAAAAGAACAGCAAGAGATAACAAAGTAATGGTGAGGATGTGGGGAAAAGGTAACCCTGGTGCACTGTTGGTGGGAATGTAAACTGATGCAGACATTATGGTAAACAGTACGAAGGTTCCTCAAAAAATTAAAAATAGAACTATCATACAATCCAGCAATCCTACTTCTGGGAACATATCCAAAGGAATGAAAACAGGATGTAGGAGATATATATGTAACTCCCATTTTTCATTGCAGCATATATTATTCACAATAGCCAAGAGATGGAAACAACTTGAGTGCTGATCAACAGATGAATGGGTAAAGACGCAGTATACACGTACAATGAAATATTATTCACCCATGGGAAAGAAGAAAACCTTGCCATTTGAAACAATATGAATAAACCTTGAGATAAATAAGCCAGAGAAAGAAAGAAAAATACTGCACTGGTATCACTTATATGCGGAATCATATAAAGAGAAAAAAAAAAAGTCAAACTCTTACAGAGTAGAAAATGGCCTGGGAAAATGAGGGAAACAGGTACAGCTCGGTAAAAAGGCACAAACTTTTTGGCACTGATATGAATACGGTCTGAGGATTTAACGTATATATAACATGGTAACAATAGTTGATAAGACTGTACATACTACTAATTCCAACCTGTTAAGAGAACTTAAATGTTCTTACCAAAAAGAATGAACAAAAAACCTCAAGAGGGAGTTCCTGTAGTGGCTCAGTGGAAATGAATCTAACTAGCATCCATGAGAATGCAGGTTTGATCCCTGGCCTTGCTCAGTGGGTTAAGGATCCGGTGTTGCCAGTGAACTGTGGTGTGAGTCGCAGAGGCGGCTCAGATCCTACATGGCTGTGGCTGTAACACAGTCCAGCAGCTGTAGCTCTGGTTCAACCCCTAGCCTGGGAACCTCTATATGCCATTGGTGTGGCCCAAAAAAGACAGAAAAAAACAAACAAACCCCAAGAGTTAAATTCTGTAAACCCCAGGGTAGTAAGGTTTAAGAAACCTAAAAAAACTGTCACAATGGCAATTTCTTAAAAAATAGAATAAATATTCCAATTTACACTTTTAAGATGCATCTTAACTCTGATAGGATACTTCAAAAACTGGTAAGATCTTTCCTTTTGGAAAGGGAAACCACATGCCTAAGGGACTGGGCAGAAAGGAGATTTTCCACTATTTGTTCTTTTTCAAATTTTGAACTATGAGAATGTACCATTTGTTAAATAGTATAGAAAGACTAAGAAAGAAAAAAGATATGTATTTCTTTTTCTTTTTTTTTTGTCTTTTTGCCTTTTCTAGGGCCGCACTTGCGGCATATGGAGATTCCCAGGCTAGGGGTCTAATCAGAGCTGTAGCCACTAGCCTACACCACAGCCACAGCAACGCAGGATCCAAGCTGTGTCTGCAACCTACACCGCAGCTCATGGCAACACCGGATCCTTAACCCACTGAGCAAGGCCAGGGATCAAACCAGCAATCTTATGGTTCCTAGTCGGATTTGTCAACCACTGAGCCACGGGAAACTCCGAGATATGTATTTTTTAAATGTCTTCATAAGTCACATCATCCTGATAGAGATCTAAATCAGACAAACAATGAGGCCACAGGTACCAGACAAAACAGTTTTTCTTTCTTCCTTCCTTTCTTTTTTTTTTGGGGGGGGGGGTCTTTTTCGGGCCAAACCCAGGCATATGGAGGTTCCTGGGCAAGGGTTCAAATTGGAGCTGTAGCAGCTGTAGTTCCAGTTCGACCCCTAGCCCAGGAACTTCCATATGCCACAAGTGTGGCCCTAAAAAAAGAAAGAAAAAAAAAGGAAAAGGATCCAGGAGTTCCTATGGTGGCTCAGCGGTAACAAACCCAGATAGTATCCACAAAGACTCGGATTCAACCCCTGGCCTCGCTCAGGTGCTTAAGGATCCGGTATTGCCACAAGCTGCAGTCTAAGTGCGGCTCAGATCTGGCGTTGCTATGGCTGTGGTATAGGCCGGCAGCTCTGATTAGACCCCTAGTCTGGGAACTTCCATATGCCACAGGTATTGGCCCTAAAAAAAAAAAGGGAAAGAAAAAAAGAAAAGAATCCAGTAAACTAGCAACAACCTACACTATCCTGAAGGAAGATCATGTGCATCCAAGCTCCAGCAACACTCAAGGCACAAACCCCAAAAGTTAAAACACAAGACAAGAGATATAGAATCTGAGTCTTGTTACATGAAGTCAGGGAAAGTCCTTGAAGAGTAACACTTCCGTATGTAGCCAAAATAGAAATATAGGTGAAAGCGCAAAAAAACTAGGTAAAAGGGGACATTATACCAAAGCCTGAGACGAAACCATATTTCAGTCTATGTTACCACCCTTGTGCTAATATATATATATATGATTTAAATAGCACCACGACAACCCCAGTTAAACCAATAAAGGGTCAAAGGAGGAACTAAAGATATAAGTCCTAATGTCTACCCAAAAGTGAGGAAGAAGGCGGTCTTCTCCCCTACCTCTTTTTCTTTGATTACAAAAATATAGCCCTCTTTGTTCTGGGGGCTGCTGAATTCCTTTGCCAGCCCACTTGTGACTCTCACAAGTGTCCTATGCTAAAAAACTCACTTTGCCTCACACGGAATTCTTTCTGCAATGAGACAAAACCTGAGCTTCAGTAAGTCCTGACACCAGATGAGCGATTTCAATTGCAAGACAGTGGGTTCAGAGTTCTCTTGTGGCACAGCGGGTTTAGGATTCAGTTATCACTGCAGCAGCTTGGGTCACTGCTGTGGTGTGGGTTTTACCCCTGGCCCAGGAACTTCCATATGCCTCAGGCACAGACAAAAATAAAATACAATAAAAATTAAAAATAAAAATAAAAGACTTCTCCTAAGTCAGGGATCATGGGTTCTGAAGTGTGAGTAGATTCGAATCCCAGCCCATGGGTTCGTGTTCCAATCTGAGTTTTGACTGGGTTTGAGGCCCACCTGAGAAGGAGTGCAGTTTCAGAATCAACCTGAGAAATAAGTGTATGAGCATGCAATTCAGATGAGTTTTCAGTGAAACATAATGAATGGTTAACAACTCTGGAATCAAACAGACCTGGGGTCAAATCCTAGCTCTTCTAATTAGTTGTATGGTTTTGGATAAATTATAACTTCAACTTGCTCATCTAGAAAATGGGATTAAACAATAATAGCACCTTCGCCTTACATGGTGTTGTTAGAATTAAATGAGATAATTTACATAAAATGTTCATCCTAGTGCCAGGTGCATAGTATATAACTCCATCAATTTTAGTCATCATCATCATTCATGGAAGGCAATACAGAACAACAGCTAATTAGGACTTGGATACTTGGACTTGAATCCTGGATCTGCTCATTAGCTTTATTACTCGAACAAGTAACCTAACCTTCTTAAGCCTTTGTATCTTTTTATCATTCATAAAATGGTAGTAATATTAGTACTTGCATCATGACAAATGTCATATAACTTAAATGAATAGATGAAAACTTGTGAATTCACTAGGCAAACACAATCTTAACCAAATATTCAAAGTTATCATCTTCATTAATAGCATAATGTGGTTGTTCAAAATACTATTTGTAAAGCAGCTAATAAAGTAACTAGCATACAATATTAATCAAGAACAACCAAAGTCTCTCACAGTCATATATTATCTCTGAGGGAAAGGTTTGGTTTCAAATAAACAAATTATTTGTATTCGTATCTCCTGTAACATTTATAAACTATGTTATTATATACAACTATGACATGGTTTTGGGTTTAGCTGAAATTATCCATAGAAAGATTAAACTAAACAACCTTCATCATTATAGCATGATGCTCTCACATGATCTAGCAGAGAAACAAACCAATGATATATTCAGGTAGTAGTGTCTCTTTGGAGTTCAAGGATATTAAATAAATATCCTATTATCTTTCAAAGAAATAGGTTAGTGAGGGCTTAATGTGGTTCCCAGGAGTTATTGAAAAAATTTCCTAACTCAAATAAGGAAAGAAAAAAGACAATGATAATCAGTAAAAGGGACTATGTTTCAGTGCAAAAAAACTTCACTACACAGCTTTCAAAAATATCAGTACAGTTAAGCTGCTGATCCTTTTTCAGGGCTCTCCTGGACAAACAAAAAGGTCCTGAAACGTATTTGGATTAGGGACTCTAATTCTCAGGAACTAAAGGGTATCATGAGAAGTGCCCCAAACCCAACCCAATCAGAACCAGAAATCAAAGGAACTTTGCTGGAAGAAGACTGATAAATGGACAAGGACAAAACCTACTGCACATGGTTCCATGTTGTGACTTCTACCAATAGAAGACCTATAATGCCAGAAAATCCAAAAGTTACCAAGCTATCAAGTTTTGGTGACTTCACCAACAGTTTAGTACCTTGATTGTGGTGGTAGATACATGCACCCACACAGTTAGAAAATTGTACAGAATCTCACACACACACACACACACACACACACACACAAAACCAGAGAAAGTGAAATAAGATCAGTAGATGGTATCAGTGGCAATATCCTTGTGATTTATACATATGTATGTTATCTTCAGGGAAAACTGGTAAAATATAAAAAAGATCTCTGCTTTCTTTTTAATGAACTGCATATGAATCAGTGTTTAGCTTAATAAAAATTTCACTTAAAAAATATAGAATGGGGAGTTCCCAACCGGTAACCATGAGAAGGTGGGTTCAACCCCTGGCCTTGCTCATCAGGTTAAGGATCTGGCATAGGCTGGCAGCTGTAGCTCTAGCCTGGGAACTTCCTTATGCCGCAGGTGTGGCCCTAAAAAGACCAAAAAAAAGGACAAAAAAAATTAGGATGTACAGATTTTCCAAATATCTGAGTAAATGTACCATAGAATTTTTAGGAAAAATTTTATATGAAATGTACTCTAAATAATGTTTTCTCCCTACTACTAGCTTTAATAGCTAGTTTTTCTCCTGAAGGCACATGACCAAGGGGAAAAATTCCACACAGCTCTACACATTTACAACACAAACTTATTTGAAAACAAAGTGAAACAAAAATAACACTTTTCTCATTAAAAATAGGAAACAAATTAGTCATAAAGCCAAATAAGTAATAAAAATTATACCCCTCATAATAAATATATTATCTATGTGCCAGGGATCAAATGATGTAAGGAAGACAGTGAAGAAGGAACAACTTAATTGGGCTTTCTTGGTACCAACATTCTGTTGAACTTAATCAAATATTGATGTATACATCTTTTGATATATGTGCTTAATTTGCTTCCTTACTCTCTATCTTCTTCATCTCATTAAAAGTGTCTTGGTTTTGAAGGAAGACTTATTCTCTTAGATATTTAAAAGTCCTCTGAGATGGAGAAAGATTTGATCCAGCAGTGTATCATTCCTGACTTAAATGTAAAAGCTGCAGTAAACAGGGCTCTTCTGAGAACTACCTTTACAGTGATTTCCTTCCCACTTAGATAAGAAATGAGCAAACAAGAGTAATATACAGTTCTTAGCTTGACCTACCCTTCCAACTAAGAGCCAGGAATGCTCGGAGTAAGCTCTTCCAAAACTCATTTCAGTTCATGCCCTTACCGACAACCGTTGGTAGCTTTTACTGACCTAAACACCAAACCACTCAACTATTAAGCAAATATTATATAACTCTATGAGAAACAGGAAAATCAAAACCCAACTCAACAACTTGTATGAGGGTGTGACTAATACTGTGCCAACAGTTGGATTTTATTTTATAAATCACAAGAGCAGCTAGAATACTCATTACAAAACAAAACAGGAAAGGTTATAGATATCTTCAATATCATCATTAGAACAATGTCATTCACACAATAAATTTTCAGAGAGCAATAATCACTGTTGAAAATCTTAAACAGATTTAAAAACCAAGAATACAAAAATACATAAACCTATCTCCAGTAGTTAAGGAAGATTTTCTTAAATAAACAAAAATATGTTCAGGTAAAGCAATAAGTAATAAACCTGGCACTTTAGAATAAGCACATTTACAGCCGCAATTCCACAGACACATGCAGGTTCCAGGGATTAGGACCTGGAGATTTGGGAGTCCATTATTCAGCCTACCACGCTCTCCAAACAGAATAGCTATGGTCTAAAGAGCAGCGTAAGAGAAACCCGCATTGTTTTTTTCTCCTCTCTCTATTGTCCTAAGGATTGGCTCAGACACAGACACAGTAGTGGGAAGTATGTGGCACAGCAGGGTAACTAAAGCACCTGACAGGAGGACTTAAAAATGGGAGCTCAGGGAAAGGGGAGGATATGAGAGCAGGAAGGAATTCAGGAAAGTTGTTTCTGAACTCCTGGCTTTGTCTCCTAACTGCACGTGCATGGGTCTGCCTCTGTATGGTATGGATCCGAACCTAAACAACATGACAAATTCAGGACAAATCAATCCCCAGGATCAAGACTGGCCACTGGGTGGATGCACATGTGGGACAGATCCAAAGAGTACTGCAACGACTGTAAAAACTTCACTGAAACAAACAAACAAAGACTGGATGGAACCTGTAGCCTAAAACCATCAAAACTCATGACCTGATAAAAAACAAATATATAGTCGGCCCTCAGTACCTACCTACACAGGATTGTTTCTCAGGACCCTGGCAAATACCAAAATCCGTGAATGCTCAAGTCCCTTAGATAAAATGCAACAGTATTTGCCTATAACCTATGAAATCCTCTTCTATACATTTTTTTTTCCTTCTTACGGCCGTATCTGCAGGATATGGAAGCTCCTAGGCTGGGGGCTGAATCAGAGCTGCAGCTGCAGGCTTACACCACAGCCATGACAACAGCAGATCCAAGCCACATCTGAAACCTATGCTGCAGCTTACAGCAACTTTGGATCCATAACCCACTGAGTGAGGCCAGGGACTGAACCTGCATCCTCACAGACATTATGTCAGGTTCTTAACCTGCTGAGCCACAATGGGAACCCCTATATTTTATTTTATTTTGTCTTTCTGACCTATCTAGAACCGCACCCGCAGCATATGGAGGTTCCCAGGCTAGGGGTCTAACAGGAGCTGTAGCCGCCGGCCTTCGCCACAGCCACAGCAATGCGGGATCCGAGCCGCGTCTGAGACCTACACCACAGCTCACGGCAACGCTGGATCCTTAACCCACTAAGCAAGGCCAGGGATCGAACCCACAATCTCATGGTTCCTAGTCGGATTCGTTAAGCACTAAGCCACGACGGGAACTCCGGAACCCCTATATTTTAAATCATCTCTATATACCTTATATAGCTAACACAATGTAAAGGCTGTATCAATAGCTGCCAGCCAGTGACAAATTAAAGTTTTGTTTTTTGGGGCTTTCTGGAATTTTTTCTCCAAATGTTTCTGACCTGCAGTTGATTGAATCCTCAGTTGGGGAACCCAGGGATGCAGAGGGCTAACTGTATTAACATCTCCATAGGACTTAAAGAGACTCAGTATCTCTTAACATAGTACTAAAACTGTTGAGAATATAATCCAAAATTACTCAGCATATAAAGAACCAGGAAAGTCTCCTGGTTCTTTAGAATTCTCCTAATTCCATTCAATTAGGAAACTACAATCAATAGGCATCAACAATTACACAAGACGGATATTAAACTTATCAAGGACTTTGGAGTAGCCATGATAAAAATGCCCAAAGAAATGAGAACCACTTTTTTTTTTTTTTGTCTTTTTGCCTTTTATCTAGAGCCGCACCTGTGGCATATGGAGGTTCCCAGGCTAGGGGTCTAACAGGAGCTGTAGCTGCCGGCCTTTGCCACAGCCACAGCAACGTGGGATCCGAGCCGCGTCTGCCACCTACACCACAACTCACGGCAACGCCAGATCCTTAACCCACTGAGGAAGGCCAGGGATCGAACCCGCAACCTCATGGTTCTGAGTCGGATTCGTTAACCACTGAGCCACGAAAGGAACTCCGAGAACAACCACTTTTGAATGGAAAGATGGAAAGTCTCGGTACAGAAAGCAAATGGAAATATTAGAATTGAAAAATACAACAATGATCTAACAATCCCACTCCTGGGCATTTATTTGGAGAAAACCTTAATTCAAAAAGATACAGGCACTCCAGTGTTCACTGCAACATTATTTACAATAGCCAAGATGTGGAAGCAACCTCAATGTCCATCAACAGAGGAATGGATAAAGAAGATATGGTCTATATACACAATGGAGTATTACTCAGCCATAAGCAAGAATGAAATAATGCCATTTGCAGCAACATGGATGAGCCTAGAGATAATCATACTGACTGAATGAAGTCAGACAGAGGAAGATAAATATCATGACTACACTTATATATGGAATCTAATAAAAATGATAAAAAGAACTTACTTATAAAACAGAAACAAACCAGATTTCAAAACCAATCTTATGGTTAATGTAGAGAAAACCATGAATTAGGAGGATGGGAAGAACATACACACACTATTGTATAAATAAATAATTAATAAGAACCAACTGTACAGCACAGGGAAATCTACTCAATAGTTTGTAATAACCTATATGGGAAAAAAGGTACACTTTTCCTGTATACCTGAAACTAATACAACATTGTAAATCAACTATATCCAATAAATTTTTAAAAAAGAAAAAAAATAAACATCCAAAACAAAAAAAAAATTTACTTCCCTAGATTGACTAATTGGAAATTTGGCAACTCCTTTGAAGTTCCTGTGTGGCACAGCAGGTTAAGAATCCAGCATTGCCACAGCTGTGGCACAAGTTGCAATTGCTGCTTGGGTTCGATCCCTGGCCTGGGAACTTTCTTATGCTGTGGATAAGTCCCAAACAAACAACAACAACAAAAGAATGGCAACTCCTTGTGAAGACCAACTCTTGGTTTATTAGTTATGACTTTCTTCATAACTCTAGTGAAACTAAGTGAAAGAGACAATGTATTTCAATTTCGTGACAACTTTAGTCACCTCTTTTTGATAAAGGGTCTATAGCTGGCACTCAATGACTCTTGAATAATGTTAATGAACCAACAGTATCAAAATATAACTCCTTATGAAAATAAGAAAAAAAAGTTAAGTGAAATCTGACTACTAGGTACAAAAAAGAGCCCACCGTTTTACAAGATGTGTTAATATATCTTGAGACAAAACATACCTTTTATTTGTTTACTTATTTATTTATTTAGTGTCTTTTTAGGGCCACATCTGCAGCATATGGATGTTCCCAGGCTAGGGGTTGAATCAGAGTTGCAACTGCCAGCATACACCACAGCCACAGCAAAGCGGGATCCAAGACGTGTCTGAGACCTACACCACAGCTTACGGTAACACTGCACCCTTAACCCACTGAGAAAGGCCAGGGATTGAACTTGCATATCCTCATGGATACTAGTCAAAGCTCATTACTGCTAAATCACGACAGGAACTCCAACATATTATTTAAAGTGAGATGGGTAGAACTAAATCAAAATTTTTTTTCGTTTAAAATACTGCTCCTAGAGGAGTTCCTATTGTGGCTCAGTGGTAACGAATCCAACTAGTATCCACGAGGACACGGGTTTGATCCCTTAGCTGTGGTGCTGATTGCAGACGCAGTTCAGACTGGACCCCTAGCCTGGAAATTTCCATATGCCACAGGTGTAACCCTAAAAAGACAATAAAATAAAACATTGCTCTTAGAGAAATGAAATTAATAAGTATCACTCTATGTACCAAGAATAATGTATGTTATAAACAACTTAAAATCAAATTGAATTTTTCTTGGTCCTCTGTATTAGTAAATCTTCACAAAATTTTACTTACACAAAATTAACAGAAAAATAGATATTGTAAAAAATGGATTTTAAAACGCAGAATTTCAAGAAAGGATCAAGATTGGAAAACATTAAAATTAACTGATTTGGGTTCAAAAAAGATGAGATAGACCCTGAGTTGTAGTCCCGGAGCTGGATTTATATAACCACCATATAAAATGTAGATTAAGTCCTTTATATTAACATTAAATTTGGTGAATGATTATTACTTTAAATTTTTTCAGCTGTTTATTGCTGAAATACAGAAAACCTCAAATTATTAAGTGCTCTGAAATGGCTTGAGCCAATTAAAGCAAACACAAATTCCCTTATATATGTATACCACAGAATGTATAAACCTTTACTATATATTTCAGATCCACTAATATATTTAATCAAGATACCTGAACAGTTGGAGATTTTCAAATACTCTTCTTAAAAAATTCAAAACTTTATTTCAGGATACCATAATTCAGGAATATACAAATCAAAACCACACACACACAAGATAACATTTCACATCCACTAGAATGACTATAATCAAAGAGATAATAACAAGGTTGGCAAGGATGTAGAGAAACTGGAATCCTCATACACTGTTGGTGGTAATGTAAAATGGTGCAGTCACTCTAGCAGTTCCTCAAAAGGTTAAATGCAGTAACCAAAAGAACCAGAACTTCTATTCAAGATATCTATCTAAAAGAAGTGAAAACACTGGTCCACACAAATGCATGTGAATGTTCACAGCATCATTATTCATCATAGCCCAAAAGTGAAAAAACCCAACTATCCATCAACTGATTGATGGATAAACAAAATGTGATATATTCATACAATGACATATTATTCAATTAAAAGGAATGAAGTGATATATGCTGCAACACAGCATAATATTTTCAACATTCACCTAAGCCAAAAGAAGCCAGTTACAGAAGACCATATATAATGTCATTCCATTTATACAAAATGCCCGGAATAGGTAATCTATAGAGACGGAAAGTAATTAGTATGTTAGTTAGCTTAGGGCTGGCAGAGGAGGGGATGGAGAGATCAGGGCTTCTTCTAGTGGAGGCTAACATTAATTGTGGTGATGGTAGCACAATTCTGTGAACAAACTAAAAGCCATTAACTATATAACTTAAATGGGAACTCCCTGGTGGTTGAGTGGGTTAAGAATCCAGCACCATAACTACTACGGCTCTAGTCACTGCTATGGCGCAGGTTTGATCCCTGGCCCAGGAACTTTTACATGTTTTGGCGGGCACAGCCAAAAAAAAAAAAAAAAAAAATTGCTGGGGATGGCAATAACACGGGAACCATTTTTCTTTAAATGGGTAAGCTGAATAGCATGTATTATATCTCAATAATTAGGAACTGTTAGGAGAAAAGATGCTGCGAGAAAAAAACCACCATTTCACTTAAAGCAAAGAACTGATATACAGAAAACAGTTGATTTAATACTTTTCTGAACACTGCTCCTGTAAAGCATTCTTATTCCTAATCTAAAGTTTTGAAAATCAAATATAACTACAAAAGAGAGCAAGAGTGGGAAAAATCAGATTCAGAATAATTTTTTTTTTTTTTTTTTTTGTCTTTTTAGGGTCGCACCCACGTCATACGTAGGTTCCCAGGCTAGGGGTCAAATTGGAGCTGTAGCCGCCGGCCTACACCATAGCCACAGCAACACACGATCCAAGCCGAGTCTGCAACCTACACCACAGCTCATGGCAACGCTGGATCCTTAACCCACTGAGAGAGACCAGGGATCGAATCCGCACCCTCATGAATGCTAACCAGGTTCTTAACTGCTGAGCCACGGCAGGAACTCCAAATTCAGAACAAATCTTGATGTGAGGTATCATATGCTAGTATAGTTTTCTGTATAAATGTCAAAATACCTTTATGGGTTCTGTCATTTGGAAATTAATGACGAAATTATTCTTCAGAGTTGGAATACTATTAAAGTTGCCACTCATACATAAAATAACAAAATTATTTAGCCTACTACTAATCTCTGTGAACAATGCCAACTATAAACTGATTTTTAAATTATAAACTGTTTACAAAGCTAAACTCTACCTGGGATCAGTAAAAAACAAAAACACTTTCAGAGATGCTACAAACTTGATTTTAAAGAGTATCTCAACTTATTTCACGAGGCAAAAAAAAAAAAAACTCAATTCTTAAAACTGATTTCTTCTTCCTCTGAAGTCAACTGCTTTGCACAGATGGAATTTTATATCTAGTATACTCCCAGTGTTGTTATTAATGCTAATTTAACAACAAGCAAATGGTGTGATTAAAATTCACCCTCAATTCATCTCCTATAGTTTATCTTGATGTCCCACATTACTTCAATAGGAAATAAGGAAAACTCACTAAGTAAACCTTGCATCAGAGTTTTTTAACTCATGGCCGGGGAGAAGAAGGCCAAAAAACATGAAAATTCATGGAGTATTAGAGGATACAGCCTGATATAGATAGACATATATAAAGAAATATATGTGATGTGCATATATGTGTCTATCACAGCTAAAATACTCAAGCTAAAAAGACATTCAGAAGATCAGTATAAAAAATTAACCATTCTTTCACAGAAAATTATACTAAAAAGCCACTGGAAGTTATACAAGTCACAGGTATGAAAACTAAGCAAATATAAAAAATACGGCAATACTTTATAATTGCAAATGGAGTATAATCTTTAAATTTTTAAATTGTGAATGACTATGTTGAACAACTGAAATTTATAAAATATTATAAATCAACTCTACCTCAATTTTTAAAAAATAAGGAAACATTTTTTAAAATAAAGGTAAAGACAAAAAATTGGGTAAGAAAGAAACTAAATAATTACACGTTACAGAGAATATTTACATAGTCGTAATACTGTAAATAACAAATACTAATTTAACCAAGGATTGTGATATAATTCTGTTGAAAAGATGTGAAGCGGAATGTATGCTACATATCTTCTACAGATGGAAAGCAAAGAATAAAATCAAAAATGAAGCAGTATGAGTTCCCACTCCAGTGGCATCTTGGGAGCACTGGGTTGCAGGTTCGATCCCCGCCCTGACACAGTAGCTTAAGGATCTAGCGTTGCCACAGATAGGACTCAGATTACTGGCCTGGGAACTCCATATGCCTCGGGGTGGCCAAAAAAAAAAAAAGGAATTAGCAGTAAAGGGAAGATAATGCGAGAAAAAGAATGTATATATAATTGGGTCACCTTGCTGTACAGCAGATATTGAGAGAACATTGTGAATCAAATATAATAAAAAAAAAATTTAGTAGTTCCTGTCGTGGCACAGCGGAAACGAATCTGACTAGCATCCATGAGGACACCGGTTCTATCCCTGGCCATGCTCAGTGGGTGAAGGATCTAGCATAGCTGTGAGCTGTGGTGTAGGTTGCAGATGAAGCTCGGATCCTGCGTTGCTGTGGCTGTTGGCGTAGGCCTGAAGCTACGGCTCTGATTCAACCCCTAGCTTGGGAATCTCCGTATGTTGTGGGTGGGGCCCTAAAAAAGCAAAATAATAATAAAAATTTTTAAACTTTATCTAAAAAATAAGTAACTGGTTGCTGCTAGGAAAGGACTCTGGCCAGTGGAGATAAAATACAGAAGTCTTACTTTTCACTTAAAACTCTTCTGTAAGTTTCAGTGTGCCATAAGCACACATTACCTATTTCTTTTAAATCAATTGATACGTAATAGTTCACACCATTATAAAACATGGCATATAGAGCAATTAAAGGCAAAAGAACATCATAAGTCAATATAGACAATATAAGTAA
>PVHT020001178.1:4594889-4638623 GCA_004024745.2 Catagonus wagneri
CGCGGCATGTGGAGGTTCCCAGGCTAGGGGTCTAATCGGAGCTGTGGCCACTGGCCTGCGCCGCAGCCACAGCAACGCGGGATCCGAGCCGCGTCTGCAACCTACACCACAGCTCACGGCAACGCCGGATCGTTAACCCACTGAGCAAGGGCAGGGATCGAACCCGCAACCTCACGGTTCCTAGTCGGATTCGTTAACCGCTGCGCCACAACGGGAACTCCCAGAAAGACTTTTTGATCAAATGAGGCTTGGGTCCCTAATGACAAAGGGCAGCTGTCATTTACTTCCTAGACTACCTATCTTTAAAATTATTTTACATGAAAGAAAAAATGCTAATATATTTAGTCATTGTGGATTTTAGGTGGGGAAGAGTGGCTCTGCATTTCCCACTAGTACACAGATCAATAAGAAATCAAAGTCTGCATGTCAGGCATCTGCCCTTGTAACTTGATTTGAGGTCCATATTTGATATTGGAACTTAATACTTGTGGTAGGTCACAAGGAATTCTTGGACCTCAGTATGAAATACTCTGTAACATGCCTTTCTCCTCCACAAAGAATCACCAAAGAAAAGTTCATGCACATAGTACAGAAGAGTCGGTTAAGTCCTCTCTCCCCAAAACAAACTTAACCAAGTTTTTTTTTTTTCTTTTTTATGGCCACACCTACGGCATATGGAAGTTCCTGGGCAAGAGGTCAAATTGGAGCTGCAGCTGCTGGCCTACACCACAACCACGGCAGCACCAGATCCGATCCACATGTGTGACCCATGTCACAGCTTGCAGCAACACCGGATCCTTAACCTATAAGTGAGGCCAGAGGCTGAACCCGCATCCTCAAAGAGACAGTATCACATCCTTAACCTGTGAAGCCACAAAAGAAACTCTCAGACTTAAGAAGTTTTAGGAAAATAAGACTGGTTATATTCACAGGTTGTACTAAGAGACAGAAATTAACTTTATTTATATAGATTACTATCCTGTCAGCTTACTCCTTATTACTTCTCTCCCTTCCCCAAGTCCAAAAGCAAAGGAGTCACGCCTAAACAAAATATCCAGAATACTCTATACATTACTTATTGTATCTGACACTGTCAGACCAATAAGCTAATCCCAGGACTGAGTGAACAAACCAGTCTTAGGTAACTTCCTGTTGCCACCACACTGGACAGTAAGTCCTGAGATTCAATCTGTACCCTCTTTTCTCATCTCTGAAGATACTTTGTCTACGTTAAGTCCATTCAAAAACACAACAACAAGAGACTTAGAGCATAAACTACAGTGTCCTAGACATCGTTAAGGTAAATTATTGGTATATCCTTAGCTTAGCCTTGGTTTAACATAATTAAATAACGTATGTGAAGTTCTGAGTTGTAATTCCCCTTCTACTTACTAGCTTCCTTTTAAAGCAAATAAATGTCTCTTACAGCTTACTTACTTCCATCCCAAAGAAAAACTGAATTCTCCTTAAACCCACTGATGTTTAAAGAATGAAGGCTCTTAAGGATGCAGGTTCTAACTATTAAGTTTCAAGTCAAATTGTTCTCCTTGGAGTTAGTATCCCTAAATTCTGTCAATGGCTATCTTTTTTTTTTGCTGTTTCACATATGAATCCATGGATCCTTGTCCTCAAAACCGGCCTTCCTTGCCTGTTCTTATACTACTTCATTAATTATTCATACTTTTCTTGGAAGCTAATTATCCTGAATCTTCTACTATTAATGATCTAGGGAATCCAAACAATCAATATAGAAAACTGTATGAGCCAGCAATCACAATCCCAGGCATATATCTGGAACATGTTCCTTTAAAATATTTACATGTTGGAGTTCCCGTTGTGGCTCAGTGGTTAATGAATCCGACTAGGAACCATGAGGTAGCGGGTTCGATCCCTGGCCTTGCTCAGTGGGTAAAGGATCTGGCGTTGCCGTGAGCAGCGGTGTAGGTCACAGAGCGGCTAGGATCCCACGTTGCTGTGGCTGTGGCGTAGGCCAGAGGCTACAGCTCTGACTGTACCCCTAGCCTGGGAACCTCCATATGCCATGGGTGTGGCCCTAGAAAAGACAAAAAAAAAAGGGAATATACCATTGGATAGAATTATCTTATCAAGAATGACTTGAAAAATGGAGCTCCCAACATGGCACAGTGGGTTAAGAATCTAACTGCAGTGAGTTGGGTTGCTGCAGAGACCCCAGTCTGGCACAGTGTGTTAAAAAAGCATAGGTCTCAGCTGTGGATCAGATTCAATCCCTGGCCTAGAAATTGCCATATGCCCAGAAGCAGTCATACGAATAAAAAAAAAAAAAAAGAATCACTTGAAAATTTTTGAAAAGGATACCAATTATTTATTTTTTTGGCTACAGATGCAGCATGTGGAAGTGACCAGGCCAGGAATCAAACCTGCACCACAGCAGCACCCCAAACTACTGCAGTGACAATGCTGCACCTTTAACCCACTGCACCACAACTCTAGGATAACAATTATTTTTATCATCTACCATACCAGTCATGTCAGTAGCTCATTTCATATACCAAGTATTCAAAACAAGTGATTATGCATGTTATTTTCTATGAGAGTATTTTTAGTACTAATATAAGTGAATAACTTCTCTGACATCTGACATACCACTTAGAACATTCATAATTCATGTAACATACTTGATGTAATGGTTTATACAAGGAGTTCACCAGACCCATTATGCTTAATGACATGTGTTCTTCTACTATAAACTCTTTATTTCAATAGTTTTTGAAACTGTTTAAAAATTGCTCTAGGATAAAACTTGTCAGTTAAGAACTGTCAAGACAATGATGCATATTTGTTTAAAGTCCACGTGTAACTTTACAAGAAGAGAGTGATACTAAACAAAATGAAAAGACAACCCACAGGATGGGAGAAAATATTTGCAAATGAATCAACTGACAAGGGATTAATCTCCAAAATTTACGAACACCTCCTACAGCTCAATACCAAAAAAACAAACAACCCCATCAAAAAATGGGCAGAAGCTTTAAACAGACAATTCTCCAAAGAGGACATGCAGATGGTCAAAAAACACATGAAAAGATGTTCAACATCGCTCGTTATTAGAGAAATGCAAATCAAAACCACTATGAGGTACCACCTTACACCGGCCAGAATGGCCATTATCAAAAAGTCAACAAACAATAGGTGCTGGAGAGGGTATGGAGAAAAAGGATCCCTATTATGCTGTTGGTGGGAATGCAAATTGGTGCAACCACTGTGGAAAACAGTACGGAGATTCCTCAGAAAACTCAAAATAGAATTACCATTTGATCCAGCAATCCCACTCCTGGGCATCTATCCAGAGAAAACCATGACTCGAAAAGACACATGTACTCCAGTGTTCATTGCAGCACTCTGTGCAATAGCCAGGTCATGGAAACAACGTAAATGCCCATCGACAGAGGAGTGGATAGGGAAGATATGGTACATATACACAACGGAATATTACTCAGCCACTAAAAGGAACGAAATAACAACATTTATAGCAACATGGATGGACCTAGAAATTATCATGCGAAGGGAAACCAGTCACTTAGACAGCAACATCCAATGCTACCGCTTACATATAGAAACTGAAAAGACACAATGAACTTATTTGCAGAACAGAGAATGACTCACAGACTTTGGAAAACCTATGGTTTCCAAATGGGACAATCTGGGGAGTGGGGGGGTGCACTGGGGGTTTGGGACTGAAATGCTGTCAAATTGAGTTGTGATGATTTTTGTACATCTATAATTGTAATAAAATTCATTAAGCAATGGAAAAAAAAATACAAAAAAAAAACAAGAAGAGAGTGATATTTGTTACTATCTTCAACTAATAAAGCCCCTGGAATCTTTTTCGTCTAGTCTTACAAAGAGAAATACCAAAAAAAATGAAATTTAAGAATTAGCATGAATTTATACTGTGAACAAGTGATGCAGTTAAGACAAGGACTAATAGATATTTTACAGATTCTGGTTACAAAGAAAGACTTTAAACCAGTATCCTGCTTAATGTTCCCGTTAGCCATAATGCCAAGATTAGATTTATTATAACAAATGAAAATATTAGCTGCTTTTCTCTGGTTGATATCAACATATTATTTTAATATATTATAATAATCAATGATTAACATCATCGAGAGCCAACAACCAATGACTGGAGTTGTCAAAAAAGTTGTTATGCATGATGCTAATAAGTCCAACACAAAGGGATTTAGCCAACAATACTAATCTGCTAACATCAAAACAAACCAAAAAAAACTGATCACAAATCATTCATTATTCTATGGTCAGACAGTCCCTAGTCCCAAGGGGCATCTAAATGCAATGTGAATAAATTTACCAACACAACGGAAAAACATCCTACTAACCAGTTGCTTGTTTTCAAATGTTGACCACTATGTTTAAAAACACTCCAGACTCCATGACTGCTTTTGCTTAAAATGTACATTTTCCTCTAATTTGGAAAAGGTTAAATGTTCAAAGATCACAAAGTTAGCAAAGCTAGCTAACTTCAGGAGTGTGGTTTCCTGGCCATTGTCCTGGTCATTCTTGAAACAGGATTTTTCAGAACATACAATTACTTAAAAATAAAGCAATAGAAGCAAGATGGTGGGCTGGCAGTGAGCAGAAATCAAAGGATGAAATACAGGTATACCTAGAAGAAGATTTTAAAAATATTTTCTCTTCAGATCATCTTTCATGCTAACTGATAATTATCTTGATTCACTATGGCATTGACAGCAGTAAAATGGGCAATATCAAGCAGATCTTGAAACATTTATTTCCAATTCAAAACAGAGCTTCATATTGTGTTTGTCATAAATCTATGTATTCTTCTCTTCCAGATGATTATAATTGCAAAGTACAACTTGCTTTGACATCTGATGGCAGGACAATAGTGTGCTAGCACCCTTCTGTGGACATTCCATATGAACACACAAAACCTATCCCTCAGCCAGATCCTGTACATAACATTGAAGAAACATATGATCTAGTGCTGAAAACCAGATTAGAAGAAAAAGGTGAACACTTAAGAGCAAGGACCCATGACAGAACAGCTTAGCAAAATGTTCTTTACTGCTAAGCACCATTGGTATCCTCATGGACAGTATCGTAGACGTTGTAGGAAACCAAATCCTCCAAAAGACAGATGATACTGAGATTTTCAGAAATCAAAGAGAAATGTTATCCTGCATCTCATTTGCCATGTGAGAAAATACAGTTGGGTATATTCACCAATATATTATATAGTAAAATAATTAGAAGTTCTTACCAAAAAAAAAATAAAGCAACAACAACAACAAAACATTAATCAAAATACTCACTAGGAGTTCCTGTCATGCCTCAGGCAGTAACGAAGCCGACTAGCACCCACGGGGATGCAGATTCGATCCCTTGCCCCTCTCAGTGGGTTAATGATCCGGTGTTGCCCTGAGCAGCGGTGTAGGTAACAGAAGGGCTTGGATATGGTGTTGCTGTGGCTGTGGTGTAGACCAGCAGGTGCAGCTCCGATTCAATCTCTAGCCTGGGAACTTTTATGCAAAAAAAAAAAGGGAAGTTCCCATCATGGCTCAGTGGTTAACAAACCCAACTGGGAACCATAAGGTTGTGGGTTCGATCCCTGGCCTTGCTCAGGGAGTTAAGGATCCGGCGTTGCCGTGAGCTGTGGTGCATGTTGCAGACACGGCTCGGATCCCGTGTTGCTTTGGCTGTGGTGTAGGCCGGCAGCTACAGCTCCAATTAGACCCCTAGCCTGGGAACCTCCACATGCCGTGAGTGCGGTCTTACAAAAGGCAAAAAAAAAAAAAATACTCACTGTGAGTTCCCACAGTGGCTTAACAGTAACGAACAGGAACAGTATCCATGAGGACATGGGTTCGATCCCTGGCCTCGCTCAGTGGGTTACAGCTGTCATGAGCTGTGGTGTAGGTCAGACTCAGTTCCGACCTGGATTGCTGTGGCTGTGGTGTAGGCTGGCAGCTACAGCTCCGATGTGACCCATGCGGGGAACTTCCATCAGCTTCAGGTGTAGCCATAAAACGACCCCCTCACCCCAAAAATACTAAGTTTATATTATACACACAGCATTCGCGGACACATTTTTTAAAAGTCATAGAGTCTAACTACCAAGAATCATAACTTAAGGAGTTCCCTTGTGATGTAGTGGGTTAAGGATCTAGCATTGTCACTGAAGTGGCTTGGATTGCTGATGAGGTGCTGGTTCAATCCCAGGCCCAGGAACTTCCACAAGAAGTGGAATCATAACTTATTTGAGAAATAAGATTTAGAGGAATCTAAAAATCTTCCCCTAGCGCCCAAGCCACTATCTAATAAAATGTGCTACATAGTACAGAGGCAGGCTTTAATGCCTGTTAAGAGATTAGAGGTGGGAGAAAACCAGTGTGAAAACCAGTGAGGGATCAAATCCAAGCTGCAGCTGCGACTTACACAGCAGTTGTAGCAATGCTGAATCCTCAACCCATTGCAGCTAGGCCAGGGAGCAAACCTGAGGCACCGCAGAGACAATTCCAGATCCTTAACTGGCTGTGCTACAACAGGAACTCCTGGAGTGGTATTTCTATACTAGTCAGTCATCCAGAATTGAAATCAATCCTGGGATAGAGATTTAAGAGTTTCCAGTTAAAAGACATAGTTAATGAGAAGCAACTATAAATTCACGTGCCTAGGATATTTTATAAATGCTGAAAACCACTTCTTAATGAATGTGAATACAATAGGGAATGATTACAAACTAATACTATGTGGAAATGTTTTGTTATTAGTGTTGTTTGTGGGAAGAGAGGTTAGGAGATGGGTGACACTGAAGAAAATATAAACACAATTGTTAAAAGTTAGTGGCCTTGGTTCAGAAAAGTCCAATCTCAGAATACATTTTCCCATTCACCATGTTTTGATATGTTAATTCCTTTAAATTCCACTCATTTATTATTTATTCAAATAATACATGGCTATTATCATAAGCAAAATCAGAATTACATCAAAATAGGGAGTTCCCGTTGTTGCTCAGCAGGTTACAAACCTGACTAGTATCATGAGGATGGGGGTTCAAATCCTGGACTCGCTCAGTGGGTTAAGGATCCAGTGTTGCTATGAGCTTTGCTGTAGGTTGCAGACATGGCTCGGATCCTGCGTAGCTGTGGCATAGGCCAGCAGCAGCAGCTCCAATTCAACCCCTAGCATGGGAACTTCCATATGCCGCACTGTACGCTGCCAATTGTGGATGGGGAGAGAACTTTATTTCCTAGTTAATCAGAGCTTTTCTTTACAGTAGAAATAATAACATCGTATCTTTCAAGAGAAAGGAAAGATGATTTTGGAATCAGTGAGGAAGGATGCTAAACTTAAAAAGACAAGAAAATTAGTCCTCAACATATTAAGATGACAATGTAAATTTCTCTATTTTCTAGAGAAGAGTAGATATATATTTTTAGAGTTAAAGAGAAATTTATCTAGGATTGAAAATAACCTCCCATTTTTTACCTTCTCTGAAGACTTGTTATGATAAATTCTAAAACAAAGGCTACTTCGATAAGGAATAATAACTCATGGCAGTTTATAGCTTCTAAAATCAAAGCACTGATTCCACTAGACTCATTTTTTCTAGTGTAGACTGGTGTAATTAATATTTTGAAGTAATTTTTTTTTTTTAGGCCGCACCTGGGAGGCCAGGGATTGAACCTACATCCTCATGGACTAGTTGGGTTCATAATCCTCTGAGCCACAATGGGAACTCCCTATTTTTTTTTTTTTTTTTTGTCTTTTTGCCTTATCTAGGGCCGCACCCGTGGCATGTGGAGATTCCCAGGCTAGGGGTCTAATCGGAACTGTAGCCGCCGGCCTACACCAGAGCCACAGCAACGCAGGATCTGAACCGCGTCTACAACCTACACCACAGCTCACGGCAACGCAGGATCGTTAACCCACTGAGCAAGGCCAGGGATTGAACCCGCAACCTCATGGTTCCTAGTCGGATTTGCTAACCACTGAGCCATGACGGGAACTCCTCCAAACTCCCTATTTTGATGTAAGCAAGATCTCACGGGGCAGAGCTTTCTTGCCTGGCTGCTTGCATCTCTCACAAGCATCCCTTTTTTTTTTTTCTTTCTGTCTTAGGGCTGCACGCAGCATATGAAGGTTCCCAGGTTATTGTTAGAATCAGAGCTGTAGCTGTTGGCCTATGCCACAGCGACGCGGGATCCATGATCCACTGAGCAAAGCCAGGGATTGAACCTGCATCCTTATGGATGCCAGTCAAATTCGTTTCCACTAAGCGGCGACAGGAACCCCCCATCCTATCTACTTCTTGCTTATTACTTTGTCTTTCACTGAATTCTTTCTCGGCTGAGGCACAAAGAACCTGAACCTCAGTAAATCCAGACACCAGGGGTGTGAAAAACTGTGTGTTCAAGTCCCAAATTGGGTTCTGGCTAGGTTTGAGTCCCAACACATGGGATCAAGTCCCAACCTGGGTTCTGGCTAGGTTCAAGAGATAGTGCAGTCAGGAGTTCCCTTCGTGGCTCAGTGGTTAACGGATCCAACTAAGAACCGTGAGGTTGCAGGTTCGATCCCTGGCCTTGCTCAGTGGGTTAAGGATCCGGCATTGCCGTGAGCTGTGGTGAAGGTAGGTTGCAGACGCAGCTCGGATCCCGCGTTGCTGTGGCTGTGGCGAAGGCCGGCAGCTACAGCTCCTGTTAGACCCCTAGCCTGGGAACCTCCATATGCCGCAGATGCGGCTCTAGATAAAGGCAAAAAGACCAAAAAAAAAAAAAGAGAGAGATAGTGCTGTCAGTTTCACTAAATGACACTAAAAGCAACAACAAAGAAAGCCATTTAACTATCACATTTCCGGAGCCTACCTAATGGCTGAAATAATAGGGCAACCTGTATCTGAAATTCCAAGAAGGATAGATTCCTCTAAAACAACAGCAGGAAGATGCAGTTCCTACGCAAGTGAATAAAAAAAAAATCTGCTAACATTTCAACAAAAGGCTACTAATCTACTTCTTATCTCTATAGATTTAGCTATCCTGGCCATTTCATAGAAATGGAATAAAAAATATGAAGTCTTCACCACACTTTTCCACAAGGGTATAACTAGAAAGATACTAGATGTCCTTCCCACTGTAGGTTATTGGTTTCAGTGTTAAAACTAACCCATCTTCTTTTATTTGTCCTTATACATCTAGTTGTGCTTTTTTATTACTTTTACTTATGTCCATTTATTTCTCTATTTTTTAATTACTTAATGAATTTTATTACAATTATAGGTGTACAAAAATCACTGTCCATTTATTTCTAAACCATCATGAAACCTAATTTCATATTTCCTTTTTTTTTTTTTTTGCTATGTTCCTGGCATTTGCAAGTTTCCAGCCTAGGGATCAAATCCACACCATGGCTGTAACCAGAGCCATGGCAATGACAATGCCAGATCCTTAAACCACTAAGCCACAAAGGAACTCCTTCATTCTCTATGTTTAGTAATTCTTGTATTAAAGGCAATGAATTTTCCACTGATAATAGCTTTGGTTGCTTCCCAGAAGGCAAATGTTTAAAACTTTTTTCGTGACTATAAAAGTAATTTTTTATAAATAAAAAAGTAAGCATTTGAAAAAAATGAGGTCTTTAGTGTTTGGCTTCTCTGACGTAAAAAGTTTTGGAGGTTCATCAACGCATTACCAGAAAACTTCATTTTTTTATTAACAACATTCCATTGTGTGGATATACCACACAGAACAAAACGTGGTATATCCACACAATGGAATGTTGTTAATAAAAAAATTCTGTTGATGGACATTTGTCTTGTATGCTGAAAACTACTAAACATCACTGAAAGAAATTAAAATCTAAGTAAATGGAAAGGCATTTTAATTTCATGAATCAGAACACTTAACTATTGTTAAAAAGGCAATATTTCTCAAATCAATCTATTGATTAAATGCAACTCCTATCAAAATTTCAGCTGCCTCTTTTGTAGAAACTGAAGAGCTGATCTTAAAATTCAAATATAAATGCAAGGGATCCCGAATAGACAAAGAAAAAGAAGAAAGCTGGAGAAATGACACTTTCTAATTTTAAAACTTAATAAGAAAGTTAAAATAATCAAGCCAGTGCGATACTGATGTAAAGACAGACACAGAAATCAATGGAATAGAATCAAGAATCCAGAAATAAAACCTTATGCTTATGGTCAACTGATTTTCAACACGATTTTTTTCTTTAAGGGCCGCACCTGCGGCATACGGAGGTTCCCAGGCTAGGGGTCTAATCGGAGCTGTAGCCGCAGGCCTACACCAGAGCCACAGCAACGCCAGATCCAACCCACGTCTGCGACCTATGCCACAGCTCACAGCAACGCCAAATCCTTAACTCACTGAGCGAGGCCAGGGATCAAACCCGCAACCTCATGGTTCCTAGTCAGATTCGTTTCCACTGCGCCACGATGGGAACTCCTGATTTTCAACACGATTGATGACAATCCAATGGGAAAGAATAATCTTTTCAACCAACAGTGCTAGGACTGTAACAGAAAAGAACACCTGATTCTATACTGAATGTATTCCTTTAACTCTAACCTTTGTGCTCTGTTGCCTGTGATTAGTCATGCTGGCTCTGCATCTTTTGTAAAAGAATGCTGCCTATAGTCTGAAACACACAGGATAGGCTCTGACCTTTAAAGGCATACCACTTTTCCATTTATTTAGAGATAAAAAGTTGCAGAACAGAGAAAAACATTTTTCTTACAGGAAGTTTGTAGGTATATTGTGACCAGATCTACATGGACAGCTTTTAAGAACTGGGAAAGGATTCAGCACCAAGAGGCTTGCAACAACCAGCCACACCCTCTCCCCCTTTAATATAAAAGAGGCCTGAATTCTAACTCAGGTAAGATAGTTCTTTGGGACACCAGTCTACTAAGTTCTTGGTCTATTAGCTTTCCGAATAAAGTCACTACTCCTTGCCCCAAAAACTCATCTTTTGATTTTCTGGCCTCTCATGTAGCGAGCAGTAGGAGTGTGTACTTGTTACCAACTGAAGAACTAGTTTCAAAAGAATGAAGTTGGGAGTTTCTGTTATGGCTCAACCGACTAGCATCCATGAAGATGCGGGTTTGATCTCTGGCCTCGCTCAGTGGGTTAAGGATTCGGCATTGCTGTGATCTGTGGTGTAGGTCGCAGGCATGACTCAGATCCTGCATTGCTGTGGCTGTGGCACAGGCCAGCAACTGCAGCTCCAATTCAACCCCTAGCCTGGAACTTCCACATGTCACAAGTGTGGCCCTAAACAAGCAAAAAAAAAAAAGAAAAAGAAAAAAGGCAAGTACATATGTAAGAGCTATCATTAAAAAAAAAAGAATTAAGTTGGACTCATTACACCATACACAAAAATTAGCACAAAACGGATGAAACCTAAAGGTAAAAGCTAAAATTCTTGGAAACAGAAGAGCAAATCTTTGTGATCCTAGATTAGGCAATGGTTTCCTGGACACAACACCAGACAGACAAGTGATAAAAGTAAAAACAGGTAAACCAGACTTTTATCAAATTTTTAAGGTTTTGTGTTTCAAAGAACACCATCAAGAAAGCGAAAATACAGAGTGGGAGAATATATTTGCAAATTATGGATCTTAAAAGGGACTTGCATCTAGAATATATAAAAATTCTTACAACTCAAGAATAAAAAGACAAAAAGAAACAATGGCCTGATTGGATATCTGTTTGTACGTATGTAGATGTACACATGTAAATCTTATTCATCCAAAAACGGTTAAGTCAGATATCCTGACCTAAGTTTTCCCAGCACCATGAATTACACTGAGTTAGTCAGTTTTGACTTTAAGGATGAAGAGAAGCTGTGGGGAAAGAAAGGCTTTAGTCAATATATATTTGAATTTGGAAGCATCTTGTTTTAATTACTATGGATTCAGTTTAAATCCCTTCTTCTAATTGCCAACATATTATCTCATTAAACTCCTAGTTATATCTTAAAATGAAAAATTCTGCATTCCAAATTTTTATATTTACTAGCATTTAAGACGAAAAGATAAAAAGAAAATAGGAAGATGAATTCAGACCAAAAATAGAGAACCCAATAAACAGTACTAGGAAAAAACTAATTCTGTTACAAATCTGAAATAATGACTGAACAAAAAAGTACATAACTTTGCACAAGAACACCTATAACAGAATTAATGCAACATATATCCCCACCAAAAGGAAAAAGATTAAAGTACACAAAAAAGCAATAAATATAATTTCTATATTATGTAAACCATAAGGTTCAAAAGCACACAGCACAGGTTAGAAATAACGACTGTCATTAATTAGGAATGGTGAATTAAGGTTTTATGAAACACACTAAGCTTAAAATTCTTATTATAATTCTGTTTTATTAATTTTACTCTCATTTCACCTTTAGAATGACATAATACATATCTGCGTACATATCTATAAAACAGTGAATTAAATGTTAGAAAGGGGATATTTATATCAACGTAGCTTATTTTACATCTATCGAAAAAAATTTAGTACAATTTAAATAAGCCTTTACAAGTTCCAATAAGCTAGTGTTTCACATACAACATTTAATTTTAGAAAATTGATTTAATTAGGTTTTACTATATTGACAAGTTTTCAACTCAAAAACTTATAAAAATAATTCCAGGAGTTCCCTTTGTGGCTCAGCGGTTAATGAATCTGACTAGCATCCAAGAAGATGCAGGTTTGATCCCTGGACTTGCTCAGTGGGTTAAGGATCTGGTGTTGCCGTGAGCTGTGGTGTAGGTCACAGGTGGGGCTTGGATCCTGTGCTGCTATGGCTGTGGTGTAGGCCAGCAGCTACAGCTCCACTTCGATCCCTAGCCTGGGAACCTCCATATGCTACAGGTGGACCCTAAGAAGCAAAAAAACAAAAAAACGTAAAACAAAAAAATGCAAAAAAACTCCTCACATAGATGTCAGAATGATGAAGTTTATAAGAATAAGAAGCCAGTCATATAAGTGGTCCCATGATTATAATCAGTGGCTGTTAAAGCTCAGAACACAAGAAGCAGAACTTCAGCTCTGCAGGAGCCCCATTTGGCCTCTAAGGACACAGTTATATTGGCATCGAAAAAACAAGAGCTGTTTACCTACTCAGCAAGGAAACTAACTGTACGGAAGATTAAATCTGTCAAGACCAGGAGAACTCTCAAGACCTCAGGCTGGTGGGAAAACTATCTCAAAGGCAAGCCTAGAACATAATGATTACCTCGGCAACTTTTGGAGGCACTCCATCCCCAAGCACTTCCCTGATGAAGCAATGCTGGCCCATGTAATATGAGAGTCCACAGGTCCTCTTGAAGGCATCTTTTAGTCGTTTTAGCTCAACATCTGTAACTGCAATTCAGAAATAAAAAATAGGTAAGAAACCTTAGGAGAAAACTTGTCAAGATCTTTACATTTTTTTCAACCCAGTTCCTGATAAAAACTGGCAAATATTACTTCACTTGTCAAATAAGTAAAACAAACCCAAAGGTATTTTTCATAATTCTTATATTTTCAAATGTAACCTAGAAAATAAATATGAAAATTCCTATATCTTCAAGAGTTCCCACTGCGGCTCAGCAGGTTAAGAACCTGACACAGTGTCCGTGAGGATGAGGGTTCAATTCCTGGCCTCTCTCAGTAGGTTAAAGATCCGGCATTGCCACAAGCTGCGGCATAGATCGCAGATGCGGCTCGTATCTGGTGTTGCCATGCTGTGGCATTGGCCAGCAGCTGCAGGTCTAATTTGATCCCTAGCCCAGGAACTTCCATATGCCACAGATACGGCAAAAAAAGGAAAAAAAATTCCTGTATCTTCAAATGATAGAACATTACATTATGCATACAAATTTTAGGCAGGGGCAAGGAAGAGGTAATTTAGTATTTCAAATTTAAGTATTTGAAATTAGCAGGAAAGCTAAATGGCATTAGACTCTGGCATTAAAATATTTTTAGCAGCAGTGCATTCTTTTCCTCTGGGATAAAAATTATACATTTATACCCTTTGAGCACGTGTCTATCTATGTAGAATATAGCCCCCAAGTTTAGCTTAGATTGTCATCACCAATAAAGTAGCCTATAAATAGATGATTCTAATAAGACATAATTTTTAGACACCCACTATCAAAAAAACTACTGAGCCATTACTTTATTTTAGGCATTGAAGACTTTTTTCACTGAGTAGAACAATCACTGTCGACATGGACAGAAAAAACAATACTCTTCAGTATTATGTGATTGGTACAATGGTCACATGGAGGCACAGTAATGGTACCTGTAGCCCATGCTGGAAGAAAGTCAAGAGTTCTGGACAGAAAGGATGATTACATAAAATTTTAATGGCTAACCCAAGCAAAAGAACAGGGCATGCCAGGCAGAGATAACAGTTTGATTCAAAGTGCAATGACGTATAAAATGTATGGAGAATTATACATTACTAGAACAAAACGCAAAAGGCAGGGAATAGGGGCAGTCATTGACCAAGTCACAGCAGTTCTGTTCTGTCATAACAAGGAAGGGATTCAGTCAGATACAAACTCCAGGCCGAGAGGAAGCAGGACACAGTCAGATAGAATTCATATAGTTTACCAGTTCTGTAGAGAATAGAACAAATGTGGAAGAAAAAGTAGACTGCTACTATAAGAAGAAAAAGCTGAGCTAAATCTGGGAAATATCTAGAAGGAAAAGTCAGTAGAATAAGGCTGAAAGCAGAAGCAATCTAGAATAACACTCAGGATTCTATCCTGGGAAACCTGAAGGATGATAGCATTAGCATGTAGAAAGGGAATATAAAAAAAAAGTGAGGAGCAAAACTGATAAATTCTGGTAAGGACATACTGAAAATGAGGAACTTTGGGGAGATCCATTGGGTTTTTACAATTATGAGTAAACCTTAGGAGAGGTCTGATGATAGTCATCAGCATATAGGTGGCAATTATAGCCATGAGTAAAACAGCACAATCGGACAGAGACAAAACTGGAAACCAATGCTTACAGTACCTGTAGAGAAAGAAAAAATACTCAAAGAAAATTGACAAGGAATAGTTAAACAGGAAAAACATAAGAGAGTAGTCTCCAAATGACAGGAAGAAGGAACTGGCCTGCAATCTCAAGTAAGGCAGGAAGGTCCAGCGAGATAAAAGACTGTGAAGACTGCCTGGCAACATATTATCATCCAATAAAAGTCTGTGGTAGGGAGGGAAAGTTCATGGGTTCAACAACCTGTAGGGCAATGATAAAACACTAATATAAAGAACAATATTTGAATAAGTAGCTAGAGAAAAGTACGAATTCTAGATGCTTATTTCATGAAAAATTAAACTCAATATTAACATCCCCAATTTACTGATTCTTTTTTTCTTTTTTAGACTGCAAAAGTGAAAAACGGAACAAAGTTCATTTTATAAATTACAATAACAAAGAGGAAATTACTTTAGCTAATGGAATACCTATTTCATATGCCCAATTTTCAATGGCTTTACTAAAAAATTAATATGTTCATAACCTAGTGGAAAAGACAAGAAAAATTATCAATCATTATGACATAAAATGATAATCTCGGGAGTTCCCATTGTGGCTCAGTGGAAACGAATCCAACTAGTAGTATCCATGAGTATGGAGGTTCGATCTCTGGCCTCACTCAGTGGGTTAAGGATCTGGCGCTGCTGTGAACAGAGGTGTAGGTCACAGACGCGGCTCGGATCCTGTGTTGCTGTGGCTGTAACACAGGCAGGCAGCTGTAGCTCCAATTCGACCCCTAGCCTGAGAACCTCCATATGCCTCGGGTATGGCCCTAAAGAGCAAAAAAAAAAATAGATAATCTCATACACTGCTGGGTACAGATATTTGAAGGGCTGTTTGATAATATTAGAAAAAATGACTTCCTGATGACTAATGAATTTATTCATTAACAACATGAAAAAAAATGTACATATAAGTCTTTTAAAACATTTGTAAAGGGAGTTCCCATCGTGGCTTAGTGGAAATGAATCCAACTAGGAACCATGATGTTGCAGGTTCGATTCCTGGCCTCGTTCAGTGGGTTAACTATCCGGTGTTGCTGTGAGCTGTGTTGTAGGTTGCAGATGCGGCTAGATCCCGGGTTGCTGTGGCTGTGGCGCAGGCCGGTGGCTACAGCTCCGATTAGACCCCTAGCCTGGGAACCTCCACATGCTACGGGTGTGGCCCTAAAAAATGACAAAAAAGACAAAAAATAAAATAAAAAATAAAATAAAATAAAACATTTGTAAAAGCAAAGAACATCCATCAGCAGAGGACAAACTAAGTTATTATATATACACAAAACACAACTATCAGACACTAAAATATCACCAGAGAGCTGTATTTACTGAAAATAAACAGTATTTTTCTTCAAAATGAAGTCTAACAATTCCTTGTAGAAAAGGAACACATAAAAGTGCTCATTGTTCAAGTAAAATTTTGAAAACTTTAAAAACAAAAATTTAAATAGGATGGAAAATAAAAGAGAATCAAGCCTAGTAAAATTTCAAGGTAGGAAAACATAATATTAATGCAGTTATTTTAGTTTTAGAAAGAAAAATCTATTCCAGGAAAAAACAGAACGCTGAACAAGTGTTCTTTTCTAATCTCCTTTCTTTCTAGAGACTTCACTGAAATTATAGCAAGAATTTTAAAAAAGACAAACTCACAAGGACAAAGAGAATAGGAGAAGAAAGAACTGAGAACCCAAGAGATAGTCAATTTTTTCTGGTGAACATTAGTGTCTGGAGGAATGGTGCCTGATCTAAGCAAACCAAAGAGAAGCAAAAGCTAAGCACTAGCAGTTGAGAAATGTGAAGAAGGAAGTAAACTAATTTACCTTGTCTAGAGCACCCCAAAAAGGCTCAGGAATTCATTGTACTAATTACCACACACACACACACACACACACACACACACACACACACACACAAGGAGGTGGAAGGAAAAGGTGGGACTGAAGAGAAACTGGTTGAAAGTTACATGAGGAATACTCTTGGATATCTTGCACAATGAGGTCAGGCACCCATCTACCATCTACCCACACAACCATCACTTTTAGATGTAGCTATTTAGCAAAACCAGAGAGAAATTTTTTTGTTGTTGTTGTTTTTGTCTTTTATGGCTGCACCCTCAGCATATGGAGGTTCCCAGGCCAGGGGTTGAATCAGGGCTATAGCTGCCAGCTGCCTGCCTACGCCACAGCCACAGTCACAGCCACAGCAACACAGGATCTGAGCCGTGTCTGTGACCTACACCACAGCTCACAGCAACGCCGGATCCTAGACACACTGAGTGAGGCCAAGGATCAAACCCGCAACCTCATGGTTCGTAGTCGGATTCGCTTCCACTGCGCCATGATGGGAACTCCAAAAACCAGAGATAAATTCTTTGGAGAAACTGTAACAGAAAGGCTCCATACATGGAAACACTAGATTGAGCTGAGAGCTATAGGAAGGATAATGAGGTATGAAAAAAGCTAAGGATTAAGTGAGCCTCGGCATCTAGTTGCCCTCCCTTGCCCTGCTCTGACATATACATCACCTGGGCAGAACAAATGAGGATTCTACTCTGAAAAAAAAATTAATGATCCCAGAACAAAGACCTACTGCTACTGACATGGGGTAAAGGAAATATCTCCAGTATCCTCAGGTCCCCAAAAGGAAAATCCACAAGTCAACAGGTGGTATGCTCAAACATGTAAGTCTGCCAATCTTTTAATGCATCATTTTTTAGGATAAAAAGGTAATTTGGCAGTTATTATAAAGCATATACTTCTCCTGTGACCCAACAATTCCACTCCTTGCTATCTACCTAAGAAAATACTGTATAGAAACATACCGAGGAGATTTATTAAAAATAGCAAAAAAAAACGGAGTTCCCATTGTGGTGGAGCAGAAACAAATCCAACTAGGAATCGTGAGATTATGGGTTCGATCCCTGGCCTCGCTCAGTGGGTTAAGGATCTGGCATTACTGTGAGCTGTGGTGGAGGTCGCAGACATGGCTCAGATGCTGCGTCGCTGTGGCTGTGGCCCACAGCTGCAGCTCTGATTAGACCCCTAGCCTGGGAACCTCCATATTCTGTGGGTGTGGCCCTAAAAAGCAAAAAAAAAAAAAAAAAAATCTAGAAACAACCCCCTTGATTCATGAACAGGTGAATAAATAAATGTGGCATTTCAATACAATGGAACAGTATTTTGCAATAAAATGAAGAAACCTCTGATTCATGCAACAACATAAATGGATCTCAAAAACTACGCTGAGCAAAAGAAATCAGACACAGAAGAACATATATCACATGACTGCATTATATCAAAGTCTCAAAAAGGCAAAACTAGCTATAGTGTCAAAGATAATGGCTGGCAGGTACTGAAGTGAGGAGTATGTGGCTAGAATTACAGGGAACAGACACTGCAAAGAGATAGGAGGGAACTCTTCTCAGGTGATGGAAATGTTTTATATATTTGATTGGGACTGTGGCTACACGAGTGAATACAACTGTCAAAACTTACAGACTGATATTAAAAATCTGCGCATTTTACTGTATGTAAATTACATATCAAGAGAGTCGACTTAAAAAATGAGTGAACAGCCAAGAACACCAAATACTGAGAAAGATTTCAACAAGAAATTTACCAAAACAAAGGGAACAGGGTAGGAGGGGGACAGAAATAATGAAGAATGATGGAAAAAAATATTAAAACCTCCAAATATTCTTAGAAAAGGAGAAAAATAAAATTACGTCCAAATAAGAATAGGATACTAAAAAATAAGGGAAAAGTACGAACAATATCTTTTACCTTTTCCAGCAAGTTGCAAGAGAATGTCCTACAACAAAATGAGGGAATAACAAAGGAATGAAAAGGGATCCAGGAAATACTGACTGCAGCATGAAAGAGGTATAAGGCATTTCCAGGATGATTAAGACATGATATACCAGGAGGACAGATATGCAGTAAGTCCAGAGAACAGGACCAGATAAGAAACGAGGGACTCCAGAATGAAAAAGGAAAGCATGACAGGAAATTAATACACTTGACCACAATGGGACTAGCTTAAAGAGGTATTTCACCTTGAAAAAATAAATCTCAGGGAGTTCTCGTCATGGCTCAGGGGAAACGAATCTGACTAGCATCTATGAGGACGCAGGTTCAACCCCTGCCTTGCTCAGTGGGTTAAGGATCTAGCCTTGCTATGAGCTTCCACGTAGATCACAGGTGCAGCCTGGATCCCACATTACTGTGGCTTTGGGGTAGGCCGGCAGCTACAGCTCCAATTTGACCCCTAGCCTGGGAACCTCCATATGCTGTGGGTGCGGCCCTAAAAAGACAAAATAAATAAATCTCAAGAACTAGTTTTACTTTAGGTTTTTCTTAAAGAAGTGTACAAACACTTCAAATACACCTCTATATGCCGTGGGTGTGGCCCTAGATAAGGCAAAAAGACAAAAAAAATACTCTGTTCCTTTGCTCGGAACACAAGTGCAAACATAAAAGGAATTACTGGTGGAAGTAAAGAATGGTGATGCAAAGCTCAAAAATGGAAATACCTGCAAGGACCAGGAGGGTAATATAAACGATGAAGTGGGCCAGGTGGGGTCTGTGGAACCCTAGAGAGCACATATTGCTTCTACTAAGATCCAGGCATATGCTGCAATGTGGTAATGAGGAAACCAGGAATATAAATTTTTCATGAAATCTCTCTACTTTAAAAGTGATAACAGCTAATTTAAAAAAAAAAAATGTAATCAAAATGCAGTCTCAATATGGCCCACCAGGTGCCAAGTTTGACAACCTCCTGCCAAATGGTTAAGAGCACAAACAAAACATGTATGTTTGAATCATATATATATATATCTCAGTAATAAGGGTGTCCCCTGCTCACTTTCTACTTCTAACTCTGGAGCAAAGTCCTGAAAATGAGGACTGAAGAAAGGAGGTAAAATCCCAACAAACAACAGCAACAAATTTTCTGCCTCTTTCCTCTTTCCTCCTTACCTATAGACTAATATTACCATCCCAGCAGACCCAGCTGCCACCTGACACTGGAACAAAGGGGAGGGAAGGAAAAGAGAGTGAGTGAGAAGAAGAAGGGAAATAACAAGAAGAGGAAGGCAATTTCTGCAATTTCCATATGCAGGTACTGTCATTAACTGTAAAGAACATACCCCCGAGTCATCTCTTGGTATCCTCTGGGGACTAGTTCCAGGAGCATCCCCCCCCAACCCCAGCATACCAAAATCTGCAGTTGCTCAAAGTCCTTCATATAAAATGGTGTAATATTTGCACGTAACCTACACAAGTCCTCCTGTATACTTTAAATCATCTCTATATTCCTTATAATACCTGACACATATAAATGCTATGTAAATTGTTGTAAATACAATGTGAATGTTATGTAAATAGTTGCCTGAGCATAACAGGAGTTTACATTTTGGAACTTTCTGAAATTTTCTCCCCAAATATTTTCGATCCACAGTTGACTGAATCCACAGGTAAGGACCCTATGGATACGAAGGGCCAACTCTATTAGATTTGAGCATGAGTGCTGTTTTAAAGCCAGGTTAAGTCACGTAACTATGAGTATTCATAAAAACTTTAAAAGGTCATTAACATTCTGTAGTTATAAACAAAATAAAACTTTCCTTTGTAAATCAGATTTTGCTATCAATATCATATAAAAGAAGCAAGTCAAGAGCCATATGGTCTTAGCAGACCAAAGGCTCAATCTGGTAATTCTGCTGCACACACTGGCTATAAGTTGGACTAAATATGATATTTACTCAAAGCATGAGTTCATTTGCTATATGTATTATATTTATCTATAAAGGCTCCTAAATCATAGTTGAACTAAAATCACATTTTATGAAGTCTACTTTGTATCAGATTAAAGAATAAGGCTTGTATTCTACTTAATCCAAAAATCAAACACAAGACTAGTTTAGAGTTCATTAAATCTAAGACTTCTCTAGAGTGTATTTTATTTTATTTTATTTTTAATTTTTTTGTCTTTTTAGGGCCTTATCCACAGCATATGGAGGTTCCCAGGCTAGGGGCTGAATCAGAGCTGTAGCCGCTGGCCTCTGCCACAACCACAGACAGCAACGCCAGACCCAAGCCATGCCTGCGACCTACACCACAGTTCATGACAACGCCAGATCCTTAACCCACTAAGCAAGGCCAGAGATCAAACCTGAGTCTTCATGGATACTAGTCAGATTTGTTTCTGCTGCGCCACAACAGGAACTCCAAGGGTATTTTAAATTTATAAAATAAGAGCAGAAAAAACATTTCATAGCTTTCACCTAACAGCTTCCAGTTACACAGTAATCCAAGCATATTCTCAATGGACCCTATAACTGTATGAAATATAAAGAAAACTGAGTACAAATATGTATTTCACCTAATTATATACAGGTATCCCCTACCTTTCAGAAGCTCACTTTATGCCACTTTGCTTTATGAGAAGCCTACATTAGCACCTGTTTTTGCTGACCAAAAGAAATCCAAGGATTTTGCTGTTATGAAAAAAAGGCGAAAAATGAAAAGAGCTTTCAGCATTTGTTTTGCAGAGAGCTGTTACAGAAGCATCATGCACCCAGAGCAGCAAGAGTGGCACTGCCAAGCTCCTTCCCCGGGAACCACACCAGAATCTCAGCATCAAGCTGCCACAGCTCAGAACTGTGTCTGAGAGCATCTGTGTTTTACCTCAATTTATTTTGTATATTTTTAGAAAGATGTATCCTATGCTGACTGCCTCTTTGCTTTATGCCATTTCCACTTACAAAAGGTCTCACAGGAATGCTCTACTTTCAGATGGTGGGGAAAACCTGTATAATATAGTAACAGGCAATAGTGTTGGGTGCTATGCAGGATACAAAAAATAAACCATGGTCCTTGGATTTAAAATCTGTCACCAGATTTTGTTATAAGCCAGACAGACACTGTGTTATATCTTTATTCCATTAGTTCTTAATCCTGGAATCACCTGAGAAGCATTTAAAGAATGCTGATGCCCAGGCTCCCCTCCAAGCCAATAAATCAAAGTCTCTGGAAGTAGGATCTTAGGATTCAAATGTTTGCTAAATAAATGAATACATAAGTAACATGTTAATATCACAAAGAAGATACAATAAATGGCCTAAGGGGTATAAACAAGTCCTACAGGAGTAGAGAAGAAGAGATTACAGAAGAGGAATCTAGTAACATTTCATAAAAGGCGGGGGCAGTTCTCACGGTAGAAAATTAAGAATTAGTACAAGACAGGGAGACATGAACACGTATTAGAAAGGGAGTGAGCAATGGGTCTGAGATCAGAAGATGGTAGGAATGTTTACGGGACTGTTGGAGAGGCTGGAATAGAAAGTGTGGGGATTCCAAAAGGGAAAAGTATGGAAAGAGAAGTCAAAGGAATATCTAGGGTGATAAATATGCTACCGAATTTGTACTTTTTCAGGAGTTATTCTGGTTAGAGTGTGAAAGAAGTAAAAAATAAAGTGTAAAAATTTTAAATTGGGAATGCAAATCTGGAAGCTAATGAAAAACTAAATTTAAGACTACTATTAAGTGTTCAGTGTTCATACTGACACAACACATTCCACACTGAAAAAGTTCCAAAGAGCAGACTCAAGCACTTAATGATTACAGAAGAGGAAAATGCAGAAATAAAGGAAAGCAGTCAAGCAAGAAAAAGTAATAATAGCTTGAACAATGGAGTCATAGAACTCCTCCTAAAGGGATAGAGGTAACAATCTGACACATATCTTTGAGTTATTCTACATAAACTAGGATCCCTACTCAGAGGAGGATGGTGACTACAAGCTGACAACAAGCATGACCAGAAGATATAGACCCCAAGCAGACTGGAACTAGAAGGCTGATGATTAAGATTCCTGAAATATTACCCTGTTACCTCACCAACAACCAACCAGAAGAATGTTCACTAGCTAATCACACACTCTGTGACCCTCACCCCAATGCTGCCTTTTAAACCCTTGCCTGAAAGCCAGTGGGGAGTTCAGGTCTTTTGATTATTCATTTATTTATGTGTGCATGTATGTATGTATGTATGTATGTACGTCTTTTTAGGGCTGCACATGCAGCACATGCAAGTTCCCAGGCTAGGGGTCAAATCAGAGCTGTAGCTGCCAGCCTATGCCACAGTCTCAGCAACACCAGATCTGAACCACGTCTGTGACCTACATCACAACTCAAAGAAAAACTATATCCTTAACCCACTGACGGAGACCAGGGATTGAACTCACGTCCTCATGGATACTAGTCGGATTCGTTACCTCTGAGCCACAACACGACCTCTGTGCTTGAAGTCCCCCAAGTAAATGCCATACTTTCTTCCGCCACAACCCAGTGTCAGTAGACTGGTTTTGTTGTGTGTTGAGCAACTGAACCCAAGTATCGCTGGGTAACAAGATCTTATATAGAAATGAAGAACAGGAGACTGGAGAAAAGGTAGTTCTTGCTAAAAAGCTGCAATATTTGCTTTTGGTAAACTGTGAGGAAAGAGAAATATTGAAGGAATTGTTAAATAAAAAGAACCTGGAATTTGAAGATTGGAAAATTCTCAGTCTATCCATACTGAAAAAATGATAAAGACTTGATCTGAAGGATGTCGTTAACACCTATTTAGCAAGTTTAGTATGGCTGTGAACCACAAATTTAGTCAACCACCTCAGCAGAAGCCAGGAACAAAAATGAGACTACAGCAGCAGAAGCTCTGCTAGCTGGGACTAAAGGGAACAGAAAACAAATGAAGAAGACTTAAACTTCTGGGATTCTACAGAATGGAACAACAGTGTTACCAGCTAGCTACAAACAATGGCTATCCTTTAAGAAAAGGGAAGAGTGACCTTAGATTGACCCCTAAGGTGATTCTGAGACAGCAGGCTGCCACTCCCACCACAGGTCTGGGGTAGTGCTCCTTCCTCCTCAGTTTCAAAGATGGGGCCTCCCTGGGTTGCAGGATGGGGACCAAGATGCCACCACCCTGTGCCTCAAGAGCAAGTTCCAAGACCCCAGGGACGGGGGTCAAGACTTCCCCACAGAGCCTTTTGGGTGATGCTGCCTCCCCAGTGGGCCCTGAGGGCAGTGCATGAAACTAAAGAGGATTATTCGTCTGAACATCTGGTGGAATCTGCTTTTGCAAATTTTAGACTTGCATGAGACCTATCACCCCTTTCTTCTTTCCAATTTTTCCCTTTTAGGATAAGAATGTGTATCATATTCTATCCTACCACTGTATTTTGCGAGCATGAAACTTGTCTGGTTCCACTGGTTCACAGCTGGAGAGGAATTCTGCTTCAGGAAGAATCTTAATTCTAGTCTTATCCACCCTGGATTTAGATGATATTTAGATGAGACTACAGAATTCAGAGTTCACGCTGGGATAAGTTAAGACTTTGGAGGCTGTTTGGGATGGAATGAATATTTTTGAAACTAGGAGGACATTAATTGGGGGGGGCAGGGGTAGAATGCTATGAACTGATCACATCTGTCCCCCCAAATTCATATGTTGAAACCCTAACCCCCAAATGTAGCTATATTTCCAATTAGAAATTAAGGTTAAATGAGGTCATAAGGGTGGGGTCCTGACTGTTTAAAATAAGATTAGCACCAGAGATCTTGAGAGCTCTGCTTTCCCTTCAGACACATAGAAGTAAGGCCACTCAAAGGCACAGAGATAAGGTGGTCATTTGCAAACAAGAAACCAAACCCTATCAGAACCTTCATCTTGGATTTTTCAGTTTCCACAACTGTGAGAAAATTAGTTTCTGTTTTTCAAGCCACGTAGTCTACAGTATTTTGTTATGGCAAACCAAGCTGACTAATACAATATTTATAGTACCAAGAAAAAAAAGGCCAACTCCTTTCTAATTGAGATAGAAAAGCTATTTAAATTGCTTCTGCAGGGTCAGATGAAGCAATCAGAACTCACATCTTTTAAAGGAAAATACATCTGTAGTTTAATGATGGTACTAAAAAAATTCAGTATAAAAAACAGCACAGGAGTTCCCATCTTGGCTCAATGGTTAACGAATCCAACTAAGAACCATGAGGTTGTGGGTTGGATCCCTGGCCTTGCTCAGTGGGTTAAGGATCCAGCGTTGCTGTGACCTGTGGTGTAGGTTGCAGACGCGACTCGGATCCCGCGTTGCTGTGGCTGTGGCGAAGGCCGGCAGCTACAGCTCCTGTTAGACCCCTAGGCTGGGAACCTCCATATGCCGCGGGTATGGCCCCAGATAAGTCAGAAAGACAAAAAAAAAGAAAAAACCAGCACAATGCTCATCTCTAAACTCTTATTTTTTATGTCTATACTAGTAGTTACCAACCTTTTTCTGCAGTGACACAGGATGGATGTTTTCATTTCCATGTGCATTTCCTGAACTCTAGCTGTAACTACACTGTTTTTACTTCCATTTAAGAAATCATACAGGATTTTCGTTGTGGCGCAGCAGAAACGAATTTGACTAGTATGCATGAGGACATGGGTTCAATCCCTGTACTCGCTCAATGGGTTAAGGAGCCAGTGTTGTTGTGAGCTGCAGTGAAGGTCGCATAAAGAGCTCGGATCCTGCGTTGCTACGGCTGTGGTATAGGTCAGCAGCTGTAGCTCCAATTTGACCCCTAACCTGCAAACTTCCATATGCCTCAGGTGCAGCCGTAAAAACGAAAAAAAAAAAAAAAAGGAAAGAAATCATATATGCATGTGAGGTACATGAATTTATAATCCACTTTTGCAAAAGGTAAGCTTTTTTTTTTCAGCAAAGTTCGTAACTTCACTATTACTCATTACATGGTTATAAAATATTTCACATTAGACCGCAATATTGGTGTTTTATATCCCTATTACACACTGCCTTATACCATAACTTCTTTCAAAGGTAATGGTTAGGTTTTATCTCTCCAAGTAGATTTTAAGTCTCTCCCCATTTTTTCTGTTGCACTTGAGGCATATGGAAGTTCCTAGAGCTACGGATCAAACCTGTGCCTCAGAGCTACCTGAGTCACTGCAGAGACAAGCCAGATCTTTAACCCACTGCACCACAGCAGGAACTCCAGGTTTTATGTCTCTTAAAAGCAGGGACCAAGTAATATTTCTTCAACTTTTTCAAAGAGCCACAGCTTGTCATGCATTCAGATTTTTGCTAAAAGATAGGGGTTGCTGTTTTAACAGTTTAGTTCTAAAGGCATAGATGAAAATTTAACAACATCTGAATCAGAGGATAACCACAGAAGTAAGCAAATGCTGGGAAATATGCTTTTTACTGCCAAAGTAGAGCAAGAATTTCTAAATACAGAAGAAGGAAAATGTCCAATATAGCAAATAAATCACAACCATTATTACTTTATAAATGTGTTTGGTACAGCTAATCTAAAGTAAATTTACCTACCAAATGTCTCTCTGCCAGACTACCTATAGCAAAAGCTACTGCAAAGCCACTTCAAGTAGATAAAGGGCAATCTAAATGCAACATCTTAGGCAAGAGGCAGCCCACAACCATCACCTTTTTGCCACTAGTGACTTTGTTGAGAACACAGCTCCACTAGAGTTTTGAAATATATCTAGGTGGCATAACAGTTTCTTCTCTTGTAAGAAGGGGCAAAGTAAAGTTGAAGGATTAAACTCACACATATTAAAAAAAAAATTCACAACATTGTAAATCAGCTATACTTCAATAAAATAAATTTTTTTAAGAAGAGAGAACAGGAGGAGTTCCCATTGTGGCTCAACAGAAATGAACCCGACTACTATCTGTGAGGATGTGGGTTCAATCCCTGGTCTTACTCAGTGGGTTAAGGATCCAGCATTGCCATGAGCTATGGTGTAGGTCGCAGACGCAGCTCAGATCTAGCGCTGCTGTGGCTGTGGTGTACGGCAGCAGCTGCAACTTCAAATCAACCCTTAGTCTGGTAACTTCTATATGCCACAAGTGCAGCCATAAGAAAAAGAGAGAGAACAGGAAATCAAAGCTCAAAAAAAAAATTCACACATATATTCACAATCTTTTTTTTTTTTTTTTTGCTTTTTTCAGGGCCGTACTCAAGGCACAAGAAGTTCCCAGGCTAGAGGTCTAATTGGAGCTACAGTTGCCAGCCTATGCCACAGCCAGAGCCACACGGGATCTGAGCCGCATCTGCGAACCACACCACAGCTCATGGCAATGCCGACCCTTAGCCCACTGATCGAGACCAGGGATGGAACCCACATCCTCATGGATCCCAGTTGGGTTCGTTAACCACAGAGCCACGAAAGGAACTCCTACATGTTCATAATCTTTAATGAAATGGCACAAAATTAGAAATTGAGTGGTGTAACATTTATTCTATAGAGTTTCTAACAATAGATAAGATCATTTCCTTCGTTAAACAATAGGTATTTTAAGGGTTAACAAAAAGTGTACAGGAAATTAACTCTAAATAAGATAATGTAGGAGTTCCCTTATGGTACAGCAGTTTAAACATCTGACATTATTACAGTAGTGGTGCAGGTTGCTGCTATGACATGGGTTCAATCCCTGGCCCGAGAACTTCGATATGCAGCAGGAGTGCCAAAAAAAGATAAAAAACTAATTTTAATGATTACATATTTATTCTCTTAAAAGAGATTAAAGGACTTCTGAAAGCCACAATTTTCCACAGTACCACCATAAGGCAGCAAAAAGCTCCCAATTTTTACAAATGAGTCCAAAAGATTGATCTGGCCAACCAAGGAGAATACCAATCACACTGTAATTACTGATTTTGATCACTAAGAAACATTAACCTCAAAAAAAGTAATGGTTCATAGGAGTTATGACAATGCTTTACCTGTGGGAGATTATGTTAGATAGGGTTCTGGCTGTACCTGTGAACCCAAAGCATAAACTTTATTACTATAGTCTATATTTAGTAAGCTTTCAACTTACTCTGAATTCTATCCATCAAAACATAAAAAACAAATGAGATCATTAAAATTCCAAAGCTAAGACCACTCATCAATCCAGAAAACAATCACTGCCAAACTTAAGAGTATCAACTACATTGCTTTCAAACACCTACAACTTCCTTGTTACAGGTAAGGATCTCTAAGAACCAGACTCCTTTTGTTATCTTGCTTTAAAGCAAATAATTAGAAAGACAGAGGAAGTTCCCATGTGGCTGGGCTGTAACAAGCCCAACTAGTATCCATGAAGATGTGGGTTCTATCCCTGGCCTCGCTCAGTGGGTTAATGATCTGGCTTTGCCGTGAGCTGCGGTGTAGGTTGCAGATGCAGCTCGGATCTGGCATTGCTGTGGGTGTGGCGTAGGTAGGCAGCTATCGCTCCACTTGACCCCTAGCCTGGGAACTTCCATATGCCATGGGTGTGGCCCTAAAAAGCAAAAAGAAAAAATAAAAGAAAAGAAGATAGAGAGCCCAACTGAAAGATGGGAAAAAAAGACTTAAATGAGCATTTCATAAAAGGTAACAAAAGTATTCCTTAGAACATTGGAAATGGTGTTCAATTTCATTAGTAATCAAGGAAATACAAATTAAAACCATGATGAGATCCTACCATACAACTATTAAAATGGCTAAAATTAAAAAGACAAAGAACATTGAATGTTGACAAGAATACAGAAGAACTGAAACTCTTACTCATTGCTAGTGGGAATATAATAAAATGGTATATCTGCTTTGGGAAAAGCTTTAGCAGTTTCTAAATTAACACATACTTATCCTAAGACCTGGCAATTTCACTCTTAAATATCTACCTAAGAGAAGTAAAAACATATGATCTCAAAAGACTTGCACAAAATATTAACAGTAACTTCACTGGTAATAACTAAAACCTGGAAATAATCCCAAATGTTCATGAACAAGTTAACAAAAAATTAGGACACATTGATATTACAGAATACTAATTAGCACTGAAGAAGCAAAAGCTACTGAACCACAAAACATGGATAAAGTTCACAGATATTATACAGAGTCAAAAATCTGATTTAAAAAAGAGTAGATGTGGAGTTCCCGTCGTGGCTCAGTGGTTAACGAATCCAACTAGGAACCATGAGGTTGCGGGTTCGATCCCTGGCCTTGCTCACTGGGTTAAGGATCTGGCGTTGCTGTGAGCTGTGGTTTAGGCTGCAGACACGGCTCAGATTCCACATTGCTGTGGCTGTGGTATAGGCCAGTGATGATTAGACCCCTAGCCTGGGAACCTCCATATGCTGCGGGTACGGTCCTAGAAAAGGCAAAAGACAAAAAAAAAAAAAAAAAAAAAAGAGTAGATTCTACTTACATGAAAAATAAATCTATCCAAAAGGCACAGGAACAGTCCTACAAATACAAATATCTGACAACTCCCCAACTATCTACAAATGGACCAAAATTTCCTAAGGATATTCTCATATTCTATGTGACCAATAGTTTGTTTTTTGTTTGTTTGTTTTTGTCTTTCATCATTTTAAGGCCCCACTTAACGGCATGTAGAGATTCCCAGGCTATGGGTCTAATCAGAGCTACAGCTGTCAGCCTATGCCACAACCACAGCAACGCGGGATCCGAGCCACATCTTCAACCGACACCACAGCTCATGGCAACACCGGATCCTTAACCCACTGAGCGAGGCCAGGGATCGAACCCATGACCTCATAGTTCCTAGTCGGATTTGTTTCCGCTGAGCCACAAAGCAGACTCCAATGTGGCTAATAGTTGATAAACACTTTGAGGATGCATCTGAAAAGGACTGGCTGCAGTTCCCTGGTGGCTCAGTGAGTTGAGGATCTGGCACTGTCACTGCTGTGGCCTGGGTTCAATCCCTGGCCCAGGAACTTTGGCACATCTTAGGGAAAGCAAAAAAAAAAAAAAAAAAAAAGCTTGAGGAGGAGTATTCCATATTTTCAAATATTAACATTTATATTTTTAAATGACCTTTTTTCTTTTTTTTTTTTTTTTTTCTTTTTAGGGGGCAAATCTGAGCTGTAGCAGCCAGCCTACCCCACAGTCACAGCAACGCAGGAACCTGGTCTTATCTGCAACCTATACCACAGCTCATAGCAACACAGGATTCCCCAACCCACTAAGTAAGGCCAGGAATTGAACATGCATCCTCATGGATACTAGTCAGATTCATTTCCACTGCGCTGCAATGGGAACTCCTTTAAATGACATTTTAAATTTTATTGTTATTGTACTTCATCTAGTAATCCCAAAATACTGTCTCTATTACTTTATTATTGCAAATGAGCATATTTCAGCTACACAGTGACTTAAATTTTCTGTAAGCTACTACCCTATGAATCCACTCATCATTTTTAACACTTTCTACAGAGAAATAAATTTTTAATTCCAAATGAACTTTTGGAACTAAATGTATAGAGTATCTTTTTTTTTTTGTCTTTTTGCCTTTGTCTAGAGCCGCACCCGCGGCATATGGAGGTTCCCAGGCTAGGGGTCTAACAGGAGCTGTAGCTGCCGGCCTTCACCACAGCCACAGCAACGCGGAATCCGAGCCACGTCTGCAACCTACACCACAGGTCATGGCAACGCTGGATACTTAACGCACTGAGCAAGGCCAGGGATCGAACCCACAACCTCATGGTTCTTAGTCGGATTCGATAACCACCGAGCCACGAAGGGAACTCCTAGAGTACCTTTTTTTTTTCTTTCCAGGGCCACACCTGTGTCATACAGATGTTCCTGGGCTAGGAGTCGAATCAGAGCTGTAGTCAACAGCCTATACCACATCCAGAGCAATGCAGAATCCAAACCGAACCTGTGACCTACATGACAGCTTATGGCAATGCAGGACCCCTAACCCACCAAGCAAGGTAACCTGAATCCTCATGGATTCTAGTCAGGTTCATTACCGCTGAGCCATGACATGAACTCCCAGGGTCCAATTCTTAAGCTCTATGTTATGCTTTTAAAAAGAAATCTTGGGAGTTCCCGTAGTGGCTCAGTGGTTAACGAATCCGACTAGGAACCATAAGGTTGCGGGTTCGATCCCTGGCCTTGCTCAGTGGGTTAAGGATCTAGCGTTGCCGTGAGCTGTGGTGTAGGTTGCAGAAATGGCTCGGATCCCACGTTGCTGTGACTGTGGCGAAGGCCGGCAGCTACAGCTCCTGTTAGACCCCTAGTCTGGGAACCTCCATATGCCGTTGGTGTGGCCCTAGATAAGGCAAAAAGACTAAATAAATAAATAAATAAATAAATAAATAGAAAGAAATCTTAATGGTAAGGTTGTGGTGAAATTAGGGTACTTCACAACTACTGCCAACATTATACACTGGTAAAATCCTTTTGTAAAGTAATATGGCAATATTTAAGAAGAATAGGAAATAACTCATATCCTTTGTTCATGTGATTCATTTACTGGGGACTTCATTTAAAGAGAGAATTTAAGACTTCACTGAAACATGAAAATATAATAAATTAACCAAAGACTAGTAAAAGTGCACAATTATATACACAAATGAATGACATGAAAAAAAATCAAGTGGTTGTTGTATTGGGCAATACCTGGGGATAATTTTTTGATTAATTTTTTATGACACAAGTAACAAAGAGAAGCATTTTTCTTTTAAATTCAGACCACACAGACAGGACTAAAGGCATCACCACTACCAAATCCTGAATCCCACTAGTCTTGAACCCTCATCCTTCCCCGAAATAATCAATGTTTGGTCTGTCTCCTTTCAGACCTTTTTTCATGCTTTTTGTAAGAAGTACACAGAGAAACTTAGAGTGGTATCATATACATATCACAATGTAATTTACTCTTATTACATATGAATCTAGCTTATTTATGTTTTGCATAGTATTAGAATTCCACTACATATCAATACTATAAATCATCCAGATATTCACCTATTGTTGGACATTTAGCCTATTTCTCATTTCTCCCTCATACAACACTTGCCATGAAAAATCGTGTACATGCCTCCTTAGAGAAATATATACATATATATTTTATAGATGTACATGTATGTGTATGATATATATATATACATATATATAAAATGCTTCTCTAGTAAGCACTAGGCCATTCATTTTTTCATTTAATGAATACCACCAAACTTCCTTACAAGTGGCTCTATCAATTTATGTTCCTACAATTGTGCTCTTCTTAGTCCTTTATTCACTATTGTTTATATTATACAGTCTCTGTAATTCAAACAAATAGAAATTTCTAAAAGAATCTACCCTGAATGGCCCATCTACGGGTAGCTGTTTAAATAATGGAGAAAATAAATCTCCATTTCTCTTGTTATTGAGAAGGTATAAATCTAGCTCCCTGGTATTACATCCTAGTTTTATCCCTGAGCACATCATCTGTAATTCAAGGCAGAAAACAGTATGGCAAAGTACATACCATTTAGCCTTAGTGCTCAAAGATATAGTGTTGACAGTATTGATATATCTGGGTATGTAGAAATTAAAAGTAAATGCAACCATCTCTACTATGCTCATACAAAATTGTTCTTGGCTTTACCACAATACACCTGGCTCGTACATGCTGTAGAGTAGACTGTCGCCCCATATCTTCACTTCGCAGACTGCCAGTGTCTGTAATCAAAAGGAACCACCCTATCTTTACAGAGCATCAGGCTGGACCATCTGCCACTAATTCTGCTCCCTAGCATCCCTGAGCTTTGCAGCACCGCATAAAAAACTGCTGTAGTTTAACAAAGAATTCTGTTTCCTCCTTTCTATTAGTTTCTACTAACAAGCACAGAAAAAAATAATATAGGATGGAATATGTGTGTTGGACAGCTAAGCTACTTTATCAATGAGTGAACCAGTAACAACTTAGAGCACAAATGGAAACACATGCAGGTTATACAAGGTTTCTTCTACTAAGAATGACAGCTGACATTCTGAACCATGCCAAATATGCCACTTTACAGTTAACAACTTAAATAATTTCTATGGATGTGGATGAATGTCTTTGAAAACTGCCCATAAGAACACAAATCAAAAAAGACACCACTTAGTTTACGGTCATAGGAAATCTGCTGTATACTTAAACAATGCAGGGGAGTCTTAAAAATGTCATGGAAAAAATGCCTTTTAAGTATTCATTAGCTTTTTTATTCTCCATAATATAACAAAATGACTATACAACATATGTTGATGACAAGTTTTCTAGTTTATTCACTTGCTTCCAGCAGTTTCTCAAATCAAACACACAATTTATCATTCTCTTGGTTCATAAACTTCTGAGTTATCAACAACATGGCACTCATCAGTTCAACTACATTAAAATGTTTCCAAATATACTCCTTTCCCCCAGAGAGGAAAAAAATGGAAGTCTAAAGACATCTAATAGGCCAAATTCCTCTGCAAATCTAACAAAAATGTAATGACAGGTTGTCATCAATCCCTTTAACCTGAGAAAATATAAGATACAGCATTTAACTCTTTTTTTTTTCTTTTCTTACTTTTTAGGGCTGCATCTGTGGCATATGGAAGTTCCCAGGCTAGCGGTTGAATAAGAGCTACAGCTGCTGCCCTACGCCACAGCAATACCAGATCTGAGCCTCATCTGCGAGCTACACCACAGTTGACAGCAATGTAGGATCCATAACCCACTGAGCGAGGCCAGGGATCGAACCGGCATCCTCATGGATCCTAGTCGGGCTCATTAACCGCTGAGCCATGAAGGAAACTCCCTAATAGCATTTCACTCTTTAAAAAGCACTTTCAGGAGTTCCCGTTGTGACACAGCAGTTAACAAATCTGACTAGGAACCATGAGGTTGCGGGTTCAATCTCTGGCCTTGCTCAGTGGGTTAAGGATCCAGCATTGCCGTGAGCTGTGGTGTAGGTCTCAGACGCAGCTCAGATCTGGCGTTGCTGTGGCTGTGGTGTAGGCCGGCAGCTGTAGCTCCGATTCAACCCCTAGCCTGGGAACCTCCATATGCCATGAGTGCGACCCTAAAAAGCAAAAAAAAAAAAAAAAAAAAAAAAAAAAGAGCACTTCCACAGACACTATAAGATTCTTACAAGAGTCTTATCAGATGAGGATAACATATATCTTCGTATGATATACATATAACATATAAATGCTGCTTCTTTTGTTTTGAGGAGAGGAGGGAGAGAGATAAGGAGGGGGAAGGGGAAAGGCAGAAAGGAAAGAAAAAAGAGAGACTGAAAGATGGAAGAGTAGGCCAGCCCACATGCTAGTACAGAAGTTTTCAAGTTTCCCCCTAAGGGAACTAATGATATTTCCCCTAAGACCCAAGCAAGGCCTTATATTGATCCCGAGTCCTCATGGATACTAGTCAGGTTCGTTAAGCCACGACGGGAATTCAAAGAAATAACCAATTTTTTTTAGCATCCTTCCTGGCAAACTAATGCAAAAGAACACGTAGTGTCTCTATTCTCAACACTGTTATCATTTAGAAAGAAATACTGTTGAAAATAAACTGATGCCTTGACAACCACTCTACCTAAAAGTGTTAAGACTATTGATGTTAACACATAACATCTGACAAACCTTCATATGTTATTCCTTCTGATAGCAAAAGCAATTCTGAAAAAAATTATATAAATGGTAAGAGTCAGATGTGGACAAATCTGAATTCTTTAAAGAAATTCACATATTTACATTGTCAAACTGACTTCTTGCTTTTTTCTCAACAGAGTTTACCCATACTTTATGATTAAGATGGTGCCCACCAACCTGGTAACAACGAAGATTTTTAATCTGAAAGAAAAATGTTTTTATTTTGGCCTTGGTCACATCACGTAGAAGTTTGCAGGCCAGGGATCAAACCTGCATCATAGGAGCTTGCAGCGTGGAGCAGCGGTTAATAAATCCAACGAGGAATCAAGAGGTTGCGGGTTCGATCCCTGGCTTTGCTCAGTGGGTTAATGCTCTGGCGTTGCCATGAGCTGTGGTGTAGGTCACAGATGTGGCTCAGATCTGGCCTTGCTGTGGCTGTGGTGTAGGCCAGCAGCTGTAACTCTGATTAGACCCCTAGCCTAGGAACCTCCATATGCCACAGGTGTGGCCCTATTAAAAAAAAAAAAAACCTGCATCACAGAAGTAACAACACCACATCCTTTACCTGATATGCCACAAAGGAACTCCTAATCTGAAATTTTTTACTTAAAATCATAATAAAATTTAACAGTTTCAAATTTTTGTTGAAAGGATTCATGTACCATAGATACTTAGTTTTCATGAGTATTTTAGGATTAGGGTTAGGGTTAAATTCTCTGATCTCAAATTTTCTAATAGCAATGATATATATTCTTTCTGTCCTTCACTCAGTTACAACTTTCAGACAGGTACCTAACTATAAAACTACCGACATAGATGCAGACATACTAACAGTTTACTAACAAGCATGCGGGAGAGGTCATTATTATTCTATTAAATAGTCAGAGTAACAAACAATAAACAACACTTTATGGTTTGAAGAGAAATGAAAAGAAAGTTAATAAGTGAAAGTCAATTTGTTTAAATGAAGAAAATGGTCACTGTTCTCCAGTTTTCCTTGGTAGTCACATTCTAATTATTCAGTTAACCTAATTTCATAAATGAATTTATTTCTTTTAAAATGACTGTGTTTTGGAGTTCCCATCGTGGCATAGCAGAAACGAATCTGACTAGGAACCATGAGGTTGCGGGTTCCACCCCTGGCCCCGCTCAGTGGGTTAAGGATCTGGCGTTGCCGTGAGCTGTGGTGTAGGCTGCAGACGCAGCTCGAATCTGGCATGGCTGTGGCTGTGGTGCACGCCGGCGGCTACAGCTCCGATTAGACCCCTAGCCTGGGAACCTCCATATGCTGAGGGCATGGCCCTAAAAATACAAAAAAATAAAATAAAGTGGAATTTAACTTTCAAGACAATTAATCTGTAACTAAAGAATTACCTTTCCTGTAATCATTCACTCAGTATTTCCCCAAAGAATTTCTGTCCTAGTTATGCACAAAAATTTTATTACTTTACACTGTGACTTCATTGTAGGGGTTATTAAGTCATCAGGAAACAAAGTAATTACTAATAGGATTCATTCTGAGAAGATTTTTTTACAAATAAAATTTTATTATTTTTTTCTTATGACTTTTTAGGGCCACACCCGTGACATATGAGCAGTTCCCAGGCTAAGGGTCAAATCAGAGCTGCAGCTGCCAGCCTACACCACAGCCACAGGAATGCCAGACCCTAGACATGTCTGCAAACTACACGCCAGCTCACAGTAATGCTGGATACTTAACCCACTGAGCGAGGCCAAGGATCGAACCCATGTCCTCATGGATACTAGTTGGGTTTGTTACGGCTAAGCCACAACGAGAACTCCAATTGGTGAAAATTGTTTCTGGGAAATTTTCTCCCAGAAACAGAAAAACACCATTATTAAAGTGAACAAGGAGTCTCCTCGTGGCCTAGTGGTTAAGGATCTGGTGCTGTCACTGAGGTGGCATGGGTTCAATCCCTGGTCTAGGAATTTCCACATCCCATGGACATGGCCAAAATAAACAAATAAATAGAAATAAAGCAAACAAGAATCTCAAGCCCATCTTTTTTTTTTTTTTTGGCCCATGGCATACAGAAGTTCCCAGGCCAGGGATCAAACCCACGCCAAAAAGCACTAACCAGAGCCACAGCAGTGACAACACCAGATCCTTAACCCACTGATCCACCAGGGAACTCAAGCCCACTTTTTAAAAGAAACCCATACACCCCAAAGAACCACATAAATGAACAGGCAATAAACAAACCAACCAATATATAAAAAGAAAAAGCAATGGTCGACAATTAAGTAAAAATCCCACCTAACCAAGTTCACCCTGTTTCATAAAACACAATTTCAACCGTCCTACTACAAGAAAAATACAGTCTTTAGAGAAAATAAAGCATCTCATGCTGTACTACAGTACTGGATAATGTTCCACTTGCTTTTTATTTATTTTAATGTATTTTTTTAATTTCTCAGAATTATATAAACACTAGATTTCATTCCAATATATAGGGTTTTTGTTTAATGTTCCTGAAATCAAGGGAAAAATAAGTTCTATTACTAATAAGAAATGCTGGTATAAAAACCTAAAGGAACTTCACTACTACAGGAAAATCTTTTCACCATAAGGCACTGGTTCAAAAGAAACAAGGCTACTAGTCATAGGACCATTATAAAAGGGGGTGAGGGGGCCATAGGAACAATATATTTTAAGCTAAGGTCTTAGTTAAAAAACAAAAGTAAAAGTAAACTGTTAAAACCAAGAATTGAATCTGACCATCAAAAAATAAATATAAAATAGGTCTAAGAGCTTCTTTCACCTATTGTACACAATAAGCACTTCATAACTGTCAGCAATTTCCTGATAACCATACATGGTTTTATAAACAACCTCAAGATGGCAACATTCTGAGGTTTTATTACATAAAGGAAAAAGTATACAAACACTTCCCAAACAACCAAAGCAGAACAAAATAATTTAAAATAAGGAAGTTTAGATTACATCTGATGCAATGCAGGTATCTCAGAGAAAATACACAAGTTTCTGAAGCAAGACTATATGATGGAATAATAACAGAATTTACAAAGCAAAATAGGAGTTATTACACACATTCAAATTCTTTTTTTTTTTTTTCTTTTAGCTACACCCACAACAATGCAGAAGTTCCCAGGCCAGGAACCTGAACTGCTGTAATAACAACATCAGATCCTTAACCTACTGTGTCACAAGGAAACTCCTATTCAAATCATTTTTTAATAGATATTTTTAAAAATAAGAATACACCGGCCAGAACAGCCATCATCAAAAACTCTACAAGCAATAAATGCTGGAGCGGGTGTGGAGAAAAGGGGACCCTACGTAACTGTTGGTGGGAATGTAAATTGGTACAACCACTGTGGAAAACAGTATGGAGATTCCTCAGAAAACTAAAAATAGAATTACCATTTGATCCAGCAATCCCACTCCTGGGCATCTATCCAGAGAAAACCATGACTCGAAAAGACACATGTGGAGTTCCTATCGTGGCTCAGTGGATAACGAATCTGACTAGGAACCATGAGTTTTCGGGTTCAGTCCCTGGCCTTGCTCAGTGAGTTAAGGATCTGGCGTTGCCAAGAGCTGTGGTGTAGGCCACAGATGCAGCTCAGATCCCAGGTTGTTGTGGCTGTAGTGTAGGCTGGCAGCCATAGCTCCAATTCAACCCCTAGCCTGGGAACCTCCATATGCCCTAGAAAAGACAAAAAAAAAAAAAAAAAAGGAAAAGACACGTACTCCAGTATTCATTGCAGCACTCTATACAACTGCAAAGACATGGAAACAACCTAAATGTCCATCGACAGAGGAGTGGATAAAGAAGAGGCAGTACACATGCACAATGGAATATTACTCAGCCATTAAAAGGAAAGAAATAACAGCATTTGCAGCAACATGGATGGACTTAGAAATTATCATACTAAGTGAAGTCAATCAGACACCACGACACCAACATCAAATGCTACCGCTTACATGTGGAATCTAAAAAAAGGACACAATGGGAGCTCCCATTGTGGCTCAGTGGTTAATGAATCTGACTAGGAAACCATGAGGTTGTGGGTTCAATCCCTGGCCTTGCTCACTGGGTTAAGGATCTGGTGTTGCTGTGAGCTGTGGTGTAGGTTGCAGAAGCGGTTTGGGTCCCACGTTGCTGTGGCTGTGGCATAGACCAGCAGCTACAGCTCCAATTAGACCCCCAGCCTGGCAACTTCCATATGCCAGGAGTGTGGATCTAGAAAAGGCAAAAAGACACACACAAAAATAAAATAAAATAGGACACAATGAACTTCTTTGCAGAACAGATACTGTCTCACAGACTTTGAAAAACTTATAGGTTCCAAATGTGACAGGTTAGGGGGTGGGGGATGGGCTGGGGGTTTGGGATGGAAATGCTGTAAAATCGGGTTGTGATGATCACTGTACAACTATAAATGTAATAAAATTCACTGAGTAATATAAAAAAATAATAAAAATAAAAATAAGAATAGAAATGATTCCCTGGCTCATACTGGATTAGGTGCTTGGCAGCCTTAAAAACAAACAAAAATTTAGATACTTTAACCACACTCAAGAATAAATTTCAGGAGTTCCCGCTGTGGCACAATGGGATTGATGGTGTCTCTGCAGCACCAGGACACAGGTTTGATCATTGACCTAGCACAGTAAGTTAATGACCCCATGTTGCCTCAGCTGTGGCATAGGTTGCAACTGCAGTTTGGGTCTGATCTCAGGCCCAGAAACTCCATACGCCACAGGGCAGCCATGCGGGGTGGGGGGTGGAATATAACAAATTTCAGGTGAATTTTTTTAAAGTTCAATACTAAAACTATAAAGTTATAATTAAATTAATTATTTTTGGTAAGAGTAAAAACCTGAAACTTCGAAAGTGATACAAAATACAACAGACTGCAGATTTGACTATACACAAATTTTAAACTCATGAACATTAGAAACAATAGCAAAAAAAATCAGTAAGTTGTAAACCAACTGGAGAAAATATTTGTAGCAAATTTTTTAGACAGTTAACATTTAGGGCATTTATTATAAAGAGTTCTACAAATTGTTTTTTTTTTAAGTTTCAAGAACTTAAAATATTGATCAGAACTAAGGACAAAAAGACAGAAAATACAACTACTGGAGTTCCCAGTGTGGTAGAACAGTAATGAACCAGATGAGAATCCATGAGGACGTGGGTTCAATCCCTAGCCTCTGTCAGTGGATTAAGGATGCTGCATTGTCTTGAGCTGTGGTATAGGTCACAGACCAGACTCAGACCTGGCATTGCTGTGGCGTAGGCCAGCAGCTGTAGCTCCGATTTGCCCCTAGCCCAGGAGCCTCCACATGCTGCAGGTGCAGCCCTAAAAAAAAAAAAAAAAAATGTGGAGAAAGGCTCTACCTTGACAATCCAAAAGATACAAACGAGTTCCCTTCGTGGCTCAGCAGTTGACGAACCTGACTAGGATCTATGAGGATGTGGGTTAGATCCCCAGCCTTGCTCATTGGGTTAAGGACCTGGCACTGCCATGAGATGTTGTGTAGGTCTCAGACACAGCTCAGATCCTGCGTTGCTGTGGCTATGGTGTAGACCACTGGCTGCAGCTCCGATTGGACCCCTAGCCAGGGAACCTCCATATGCAGCAGATGCAGCCCTAAAAAGAAAAAGAAAAAGAAAAAAATACAAATTAAAACAAGCTGCCATTTTATACTACCCAGCAAACAATTTTTTTGGCAAATTATAATACCAAACTCTGATAAATGTTTAGTAAAATCAACACTCATACATAACTTTCAAAAAATGATTTCAGTCAAAAGATGTTATTTCCAGAATTCTATTCTAAGGAAATAATGCTAAAAATGGTGGAATCTTAAATGAATGTTTTTACCTCAGCATAATATAATAAGTGAAAAGCTGGAAGAAACTTAAATATCTACTAATAATGCAACAGTAAATTATGGGCAATTCAGGCAATGTAATCAAGTAAAAAAGAAAAATTATAATATGAAAATATAATGATAAAAAAGTAGGATATGTACTATGTGACAAAAATAGAGTTCTGATAAAAGAATACTGGACTGGAGTTCCTGCCATGGCACAGTGGTTAACGAATCCTACTAGGAACCATGAGGTTGCGGGTTCGATGGCCTTGCTCAGTGGGTTAACGATCCGGCATTGCCGTGAGCTGTGGTGTAGCTCGCAGATGCAGCTCAGATCTGGCGTTGCTGTGGCTCTGGTGTAGGCCGGGAACTATAGGTACTATTCAACCCCTAGCCACGATTCGACCCCAAGCCTGGGAACCTCCATATGCTGCAGGTACGGCCCTAGAAATAAAAAAAAAAAAAAAAAAACTGGATTGAAACACATGTAATTTCACTCCCTTCTTAAATCCCACTAAAACTCAATAAAAAGACTGTTTTCTTCTTTTCTTGTTGTTATTGTTTTTGGCTGCAGTGTGCAGTGGTTTGATGTGAGATCTCAGTTCTCAGACCAGGGATTGAACATAGGCCCCACCTGTGAAAACACCGAATCCAAATCACTAGACCACAAGGGAACTCCCTGTTTTCTTCTTTAAATGCATAAACCCAAATACAAAAAAAATCAGGACAGGAGATAAAACTAAGAAAATTTTGGAAGCTGTGAAGCAGACAGACACATATTAAAGGACTCAGATGTAACAAAGCTGAATCACTAAGCTGACAAAAGAAGGTGAGCTTTATATGGCAGAATCCCATGAAGACTCAGAATTAGTTAGACCAGGGTACCTCTAGGTGTGGGAGAGTAGGAGTAATGAAAGCAATTATGCTATTGGCTCAAAGTTATTTAAGAAACAGTGACATTCCAGAGATCTCCAACACCATTCCACAGAGCCTGGCCACCAAGCCTCCCCATATACAGCAAAAGACTAGTTTACTCTGTAGAAGATATAAAACACTTCTCTGGACACCACACATAAACAGCTCAGCGAAGCCATTCTAAATACAGCGGTACTAAAAAAACATATGAATGGGAATGCAGACATCTCCCTTCTTCCATCTCTAAGTTTCCAGGGTCTGGCGGTCAGACTTTACCCTCCAGACAGAAGACTTGAGAGGACTTCTCTGAGTAAAGACCTAAATATACTGACTTGGAGGTGAGGGTGGAGGAGTTCCAGTAACGAGCCCCACTAATAAAGAATTTCCCTTTTTTTTTTTTTTTTTTTTTGGGCTTTTTAGGGCGACACTTACAGCATATGAAAGTTCCCAGGCTGGGGGTGTGGTCAAGGCCAGGGATTGAACCTGTATCCTCATGAATGCTAGTCAGACTTGCTTCCACTGTGCTACGACGGGAACTCCAACACAGAACTTCTAATCAACACTGTGAGTAGAGAAACAAAGAGTTCCCTACGTGGCTCAGTGGTTAACAAATCCGACTAAGAACCATGAGGTTGCGGGTTCGATCCCTGGCCTTGCTCAGTGGATTAAGGATCTGGCGTTGCCGTGAGCTGTGGTGTAGGTTGCAGACGCGACTCGGATCCCGCCTTGCTGTGGCTGTAGCAAAGGCCGGCAGCTATAGCTCCCGTTAGACCCCTAGCATGGGAACCTCCATATGCTGCGGGTGCGGCTCTACATAAAGGCAAAAAGACAAAAAAAAAAAGAAAGAAAAGAGAAACAAGATAATTAGACATCTGTGAAACGCCTTTAATATAAAAGAAACAAAATAACAGGAAAAAATTTTTGAAGAAACAGTCTGTAGTGGGGGGAAAAACTATTAAAAACATACCATTATTATCATCGAAGAGAAAAGATATGAAAAATTGAGGGGAAAAAAAAAGAACAAGATACTATAACAAAATTCATAGAAAAGAGCTCTTAAGGACATAGAAATGGCCAACATTCACAAGTAAAGGTGTTCGGGAGTTCCTCTTGTGGCTCAGAGATAACGAACCTGACTTGTATCCATAAGAACTCGGGTTCGATCCCTGGCCTCGCTCAGTGTGTCGGGGATCCAACGTTGCCGTGAGCTGTAGGTTGCAGATGCAGCTCGGACCCCGTGTTGCCGTGGCTGTGGTAAAGGCTGGCAGTTGTAGCTCTGATTCAACCCTTAGCCTGGGAACTTCCATATGCCGTGGGTGTGCCCCTAAAAAAAGACCCAAAAAAAAAAATCTAAGAGAGGAAATCATCTATGAGATAATATTTTTAATTTCCCAGAACTGAAGGACATCAGTCTTCAGATTAAAGGAGCCCATTTTGTAGCAGTAAGTAGGTGAAAACAGAGCCATACCAAAGGATATCACGGTGAAATTTCATAACATCATAGATAAAGATCCTATAAACAGGGAGTTCCCATTGTGGCACAATGGAAACAAATCCGACTAGGAACCAAGAAGTTGCGGGTTTGACCGCTGGCTTTGCTCAGTGGCTTAAGGATCTGGCGTTGCCAAGAGCTGTGGTGTAGGCCACAGATGCAGCTCGGATCCCAGGTTGCTGTGGCTGTAGTGTAGGCTGGCAGCCGTAGCTCCAATTCAACCCCTAGCCTGGGAACCGCCATATGCCATGAGTGCAGCCCTAAAATGCAAAAAAAAAAAAAAAAACCCTATAAGCAGAAACAAATACAAGCCTAAGAATTAGAGTGGCATTGGATATCTCAACAGCAAATGGGAAAAACAAAACAGGCTAAAAATCAAACAATACTTTTTCAAAATTCTGAAGAAAAATGATTTCTTTTTTTTGTCTTTTCTAGGGCCGCACTTGCGGCATATGGAGGTTCCCAGGCTAGGGGTCGAATCAGAGCTGTAGCCACCAGCCTACGCCAGAGCCACAGCAACGCGGGATCCAAGCCATGTCTGCAACCTACACCAAAGCTCACGGCAACTCTGGATCCTTAACCCACTGAGCAAGGGCAGGGATCAAACCCGCGACCTCATGGTTCCTAGTCGGATTCATTAACCACTGAGCCACAACAGGAACTCCAAGAAAAATGATTTCTAACTAGCCTTCCAACTCAGACAAATTTTCAGCCAAGTATGAGGACACGTTTAAGACACTTTCAGAATTATAAATTTCTTTTTTTTTTTGCCACATCCACGGCATATGAGAGTTCCTGGGCCAGGGACTGAACCTGCGCCAGAGCAGCAGCCAAGGCCAAAGCACTGACAACACCCAGAACCTTAACCTGCTGCCCCACCGGGGAACTCTCAGATTTAGAAATTTCAGT
>PVHT020001178.1:4648105-4752689 GCA_004024745.2 Catagonus wagneri
CAACCTCATGGTTCCTAGTCGGATTCGTTAACCACTGCGCCACGACGGGAACTCCTTGTGATGATTTTTGTACACCTATAATTGAAATAAAATTCATTAAAATTCAAAAAGAAAAAAAAAAAAAAGACTGCCTATAGGAGTTCCCATCATGGCTCAGTGGTTAACGAATCCGACTAGGAACCATGAGGTTGCGGGTTTGACCCCTGGCCTTGCTCAGTGGGTTAAGGATCTGGCATTGCCGTGAGCTGTGGTGTAGTTTGCAGACGAGGCTAGGATCCTGCGTTGCTGTGGCTGTGGTGAAGGCTGGCAGCTATAGCTCCTGTTAGACCCCTAGCCGGGGAACCTCCGTATGCCGCAGGTGTGGCCCTAGATAAGGCAAAAAGACAAAACAAAAGATTGCCTATAAAAACAAAACATTTTAAAACATATAAATGTTATTTGCATCACTAAGAATTACCTTAACGGTAAATCAGTACCTACTCCAGCAGCACATAGCTTTAGGCCTCTACAGCAATTCAGTTAACAAAGGTTAAATTTTAGCAAAGAGACTACTTGTTATCACTTATGTACATGTTTGCAATGATAGAGTCTAACCTTTATGATGTTCCTCAATGAATATCACAATTTTCCACCCTGGCTAAATTTGATAATAAAGGTGGTTCTCCAGGACTCTCATTACAGGCAGTATTGCTTTTATGAGTATTGTTTGCTTTTAATTTACCCACAGGCTGTGTACATTATTCATTTCCAAAAGATTATCTTTATTTGGGGAGATCTTTTGAGTATATGGAATAGTGTTCTTTCTACTCTGGTTTTCTGCAACTGTAGGGTCAATCTTTCAGGGTTTTGGGGTTTTATCCCCTGCACAATCTAAACACTATTTAATTTAAAAACTAAATACCTGACATCATGAAAATTAAAAATTTCTTAGCACTAAAAGATACTTATCAAGAGCATGAAAACTCCCTCACAATGGTAGAAAATATGTGCAAATCATATATCCAGTGAGGGATTAATACCTAGGATATATACAGAACTCCTACAACAGTAACCAAAAAACAAACAATTCAACTCCAAAACAAGCAAAGAAGACACACAAGCAATGGAGCAGAGGAAAAGATGTTCAACACACCACCAGGCAATTAAGGAAATGCAAATCAAAACTCAAAGGAGACGATACTTCACACCCATTAGGATGGCTAAAATAAGATGGATAACAACAAGTGTAGCCAAGAATATGGATAAACGATAACCCTTATACATTGCTGGTAGGAGTGTAAAATAGTACAGCCACTTCGGAAAAGTTTGGCAATTCCGTTAAACATCAAGTTACCAAATGACCCAGATATTACACTCCTAGGTATATATTCAAAATAACTGAAAGCAGGGACTCAGAGATCTTTGTACATCAATGTTCAGAGCAGTATTATTCATAACAGCAAAGAGGTAGAAACAATTCAAATGTCAGTCAACAGGTGAATAGATAAACAATATGTAGTATACACATATGATTCAGCCATAAAAAGGAACGACATCTACTACATGCTACAACATGGATGAACCTTGACATGAAAGGATAAATACTGCATGATCCCACTTATTTGAGGTACCTAGAATAGGCAAATTCAGAGACAAAAAAGTAGAACAGAGGGTACCAGGGACTGAAGGAGTGGCAGAAGTGAGTTATTAGTTAATAATTATAGTTTCTGTTGGGATGATGAATGAGTTCTGAAAATAGATATTGGTGATGGTTACACAACATTATGAATGTACTTAATGTCAGTGAATTATGCATTTTTACATGGTCCAGAGAGTAAAGTTCACATTATGTATAGTTTATCATAGTAATAATAAACTAATAAAGCCAGGAAAAAAACAAAATTATGTACATACACACATGAGTCTATGAAAATCAGACAAAACTTCATATTTCACAAGTCCCTTAAAACAATCTAAGGCATACAGTTGAAAATCCAATACTGGAGTTCCCGTCATGGCACAGCGGAAACGAATCCAACTAGAAACCCTGAGGTTGCAGGTTCAATCCCTGGTCTCACTCAGGGGGTTAAGGATCCAGCATTGCCGTGGCTGTGGTACAGGCCGGCAGCTGTGGCTCTGATTTGAGCCCGAGCCTGGGAACCTCCATATGCCATGGGTGCGGCCCTAAAAAGTAAAAACAAAAAAAAAAGCAATACTGATCATACTATTATATTCAGAAATCATAATTTAGTGTAATTTTTGCTTTCTCATATGTATGAGAAAAGTGTATTTATTTTATTTATATATATTAATGAATATTTACAGTATTGTATACGATAAATATACCTGTATATATTTATCATATATTATAATGAATATTAATATTGGGACTACAGCTTTTAGGAGGGGTTTTACTGAAATGGAAATGTCAAATTGGACTTTTTTTTTGTCTTTTTAGGTCCGCACCTGCAGCACATGGAGGTTCCCAGGCTAGGGATCTATAATCGGAGCTGTTGCTGCCAGCCTACGCCAGAGCCACAGCCAACACCAGATCTGAGCCACATCTGCGACCTACACCACAGCTCACAGCAATGCCGGATCCTTAACCCACTAAGCAAGGCCAGGGATCGAACCCGCAACCTCATGGTTCCTAGTCAGATTTGTTAACCACTGCGCCACGACGGGAACTCCTGGACTTTTTTTTTTAACTATTAGGAAGTAATTGTGAAGGACTTAATGTGAAAATGGAATTCCCTTCATGGCATAGTGGAAATGAAAACGCTCAAAGTCTGAAAATCCACTTGCAGCTTTTTACTTGCATAGGGAAACACAAAAAATCTACTATTCCAGGTATAGGGACTCAGGATACTAAGATAAACTTTCAGTTCAGCTTTTCTCTGTCAGGATCACAAGAGGCATGCACTAGTGAGAAGTGGATGTCCTGGGGGCATTTACAAATCCTCAGACTGACTCGAATATATAACATGAGCAAAAGTCTTCTTCTAAATTATACTGCAACCTACAAGTGTCTTTCTTCTAACACATATGGAACTGCCATGCAGTGACGTTTTCTTGGATCTATAACTGTAACCTTCGGTGACATTCCTATAAACTTGCAAATTGGGAATTTGGGCCCCATTTTATTTAAGCATTAAAGACATGGAAATGAAATTTTAAAAGTACACTTGTCTCTTGGTATCTGCAGGGGATTGTTTTCAGGAGCACCTGAGGACACCAAAATCCACAGATTCTCAAGTCTCTTACATTATATGGAGTAGTACAATGAATACAGTCAGCCCTCCTTATCTGCAGATGCAAACCCCCCAGAACACAGACGACCAACTGTGTATCTTAAAAGAAAACTAAATAAGAAATAACTATTGATTTTAAAAAGCAATACATCATAATTACAAGAAGGCGCCAATGACTGTAACCATCTGTTCTCTTGATCAAATAAATGCTGAACATCTATCCATGATTATCAGTGGAAAGCGGTTTGTTGTTTTTTATTTTTTTGGTTTTGGGTTTTTAAAAAAAGATTACTCCTCAAGAAACTTGCAATCTGGTGGGAAGATCAAATTAGCACACATAAAACAATACCATATGTATGTAAAAATATTAAAAGAGCAAAGATACAAATTAAGAGTCATAGGAATTCAAAGCACTGGATAGTCCAAGAATGTTACAAAAAAGAAGGTAAAATTTAGGCAAAGTCTACAGAGTCCAGGAAGACAGGCAGAATCAAACAAGAACCCTTTATATTCTAGCCTCACCTTGCCTGTCCAATATTTTGTACAATAAAAAAGTATTAGAAGAGATGAAAGCTGAAAAAAAAATCACTCTAGACAAATGACAGAAATATGAAATGAAGAGAGCAAACCAACTAGCACACATAACATACTGTGGAAAAGCTAAAATTTTTTAAGCGGCATAGAGCAAACTGAGTAAATTATATTTTAGGAATTCCCTTTGTGGCTCAGCAGCTAAAGAATCTGACTAGGAACCGTGAGGATGCGGGTTCGATCCCTGACTTTGCTCAGTGATTTAAGGAACTGGCACTGCTGTGGCTGTATTGTAGGCTGGCAGTGACAGCTCCGATTAGACCCCTAGCCTCGGAACCTCCATATGCTGCAAGTGTGGCCTGAAAAAGCACGCCAAAAAAAACCCCCAAAATTACATTTTATTTGTTTTTTTTCCTTATCTAGGGCTGCACCCATGGCATGTGGAGGTTCCCAGGCTAGGGGTCTAACAGGAGCTGTAGCTGCCGGCCTTCGCCACAGCCACAGCAACGCGGGATCCGAGTCACGTCTGCAGCCTACACCACAGCTCACGGCAACAACAGATCCTTAACCCACTGAGCAAGGCCAGGGATCAAACCTGCAACCTCATGGTTCCTAGTTGGATTCGTTAAGCACTGAGCCACAACAGGAACTCCACAAAAATTACATTTTAAAAAGATTCCCATGGGAGTTCCCATTGTGGCTCAGCAGAAACGAATCTGACTAGCATCCATGATGCAGATTTGATCCCTGGCCTCGCTCAGTGTGTTAAGGATCCAGCGCTGTGTGAGCTGTACTATAGGTCACAGACGAGGCTCAGATCTGATGTTGCTGTGGCTGTGGTGTAGACCAGCAGCTACAGCTCCGATTAGACCCGTAGCCTGGGAACCTACATAGGCCAAGAGTGTGGCAATAAAAAGACCAAAAAAAAAAAAAAGGTTTCCCAGAGTGACAAGGACTTTTGACATGAATTTCCCTTATTTTCTATTCATACCAGTAAATATTTACTGTTTATGAGAAATGTGTCTCAAAACTAAACCAATGCTAATCTGCAAAAAGTGGGCACTCAGTCAAAAGTGCTAACTATAACACAAATTAGAAATCTACTGGTCCTGGGAGTTCCCGTCATGACTCAGTGGTTAACGAATCCGACTAGGAACCATGAGGTTGCGGGTTCGATCCCTGGCCTTGCTCAGTGGGTTAAGGATCTAGCGTTGCTATGGCTGTGGCGAAGGCCAGCAGCTACAGCTCCTGTTATTAGACCCCTAGCCTGGGAACCTCCATAATGCTGCGGGTGGGGCCCTAGATAAAGCAAAAAGACAAAAAGACAAAAAAAAAAGAAAGAAAGAAATCTACTGGTCCTTGAATATAAGGTTGTGCTTCTGTTTTCTTTCGTATTTTCTACTGAGTGCCTCATGGATTCAGATAACTTCAGAGCCAGTTTTTAAACCCTAATTTTAAATGTTTATACTCCAGGAACATTTAAATATTTGCATAAATGTCATGAAACAACCATAATTTACCATGTAAAAATACAATTTACCAGGCTATTACTAACAGCTTTATTCTGTCAGCTAACTCCTTTATTTAAAAGGCACTAAATTGTCCCAGTTACTTTTTTTTTTTTTTTGTCTTTTTAGGCTGCACCCTCGGCACATGGAAGTTCCCAGGCTAGGGGTTGAATCGGAGCTATAGCCCCCAGCCTATGCCACAGCCACAGAAATGCAGAACCTGAGCTGCTTCTGCGATCTCACCGCAGTTCACAGCAATGCTGGATCCTTAAGTCACTGAGCAGGCAGGGATCAAACCCAAGTTCTCATGAATACTAGTCAGGTTCAATACCGCTGAGCCACAATGGGAACGCCTTAATTATTTTTAAAAGAGAATTAGGAGTTCCCGTCGTGGCTCAGTGGTCAACGAATCCGACTAGGAACCATGAGATCGAGGGTTCGATCCCTGACCATGCTCAGTGGGTTAAGGATCTGGTGTTGCCGTGAGCTGTGGTGTAGGCTGCAGACGCGGCTCGGATCCTGCGTTACTGTGGCTGTGGTGTAGGCCACTGGCTACAGTTCCGATTAGACCCCTAGCCAAATTAATTAATTAATTAATTAAAAAACTAGGAGTTCCTGATGTAGTGCAGTGGGTTAAGAATCTGACTGCAGCAGCTCAAGTCACTTTGGAGGTGCAGGTTCAATCCCCAGCCCAGCGCAGTGGACTAGAGGATCCAACATTGCTGCTACTGTGACTCAGAATCAATCCCTGCCCTGCAACATCCGTATCCTGAGGTACAGCCATAAAAAGAAAAAAAAAGGCAACACTAATCTACAGTGACAGAAGTCAAAACAATGGCTACCAGGGAGCCTACTGGGGCACTAGAAATGGTTCTTTATCTTTATTTTGCATGGCGGTTACTTGGGTACATACCTAAAAATTTCATCAAGCTATGCAGTGAGATTTGGACGCTCTATTGTATATAAGTAATAAGGGGGGGGCGGTTTCCAAGATCTAGGAAGCAGCATTTTCAAAGGCACAGGGACAGAAATTACCAGGGCTCACCATGCTAAAAAGACTGCCTTCAAACCATATGGTCTGGGTACTTTCCACCTAAAGGCACCTGAGTAACATGACCAGATGTGTATTTCAGAAAGACAATTCCGGTGGAAAAATAAATAATGGATTGGAGGGATGTGAGCCTAATAGTCCAGGAGACAGATGAAGGCCTTTTCTAAGGCAATGACTTTAAAGGCAGAGTAGAAACAGGATAATAAGAAGGCAGCACCAAAGGAACACTGTGACTGATTAAATGCGAACAGAGGGGAAAAAAGGAAGAGTCTCAATCGATGATGACTAGGTCTCTGGCGTGGGCCCGTGGGTGAATCACAGAGACATGCACTATATAAGCAGATCAGATCTGTAGAAAAATAAGTTGCATTTAGTTTTGGACTCTACTGAAATAATATAAGAAATATGTTCTACTCAAAATGGAACATTTTTCTATGAGATGTTAATCATTGCCAAGTGTTCATTCAGTTGATGTCCCATTTCTTTATTATTTAAATATATTTGCTTCGCAATCTTTTGTCAACTTCAATTCAAATCTGTATAGTACCAGTGATGTGATAATATAAAATGTTTCCATCATTAGGTGATTTGCTCCTTACTTATACCTCTAAGCCTATAAAGAATAAGCAATTTGTCCATCATCAGCTGTAAAGAGGTATTCTCAAATCAGTATCTCTGACAAAATGAATAACTTCTGATCTATAAAATTCCATACAGTGAAAGATTTCATTTATAGATGATTACATAAAGAATCTCTAAACCAAATTTATTAAATAACTGTTCTAAACCTACCACAGCTTCCTAACCAGCTGCTCACCAGATTTCAAAACTAACTTTAAACCAGAGCCAGAAATGACATATCGTGCCTAATACAACTAGCCATTTTTCAAAAGCAAAGGATGTATTTAAATACATACACAGTACAGATATGAAAATATGAGTTTGAAGCCTCTGGGCATGCACTCATGAGCACACAGATATTCTGAACCGGGTTTCCTCTAAAAATTCAATCTGTTTTTCAGAAAAATTGCTTTGATACACAATGCAACAAATACATATTAAGTGGCTAATACGTGACAGGCACTGTGCAAGTGCTAAGGATAAAGCAGTAGTAAGACAAACATGTCTCCACGCTCATGGAGTGTCACTGCCTAATGGTACATGATCATAAAAACTGCTTTCTAAAGCACTGTCCTCCCCCTACCCCAGTCTCTGACTGATCACTGCAATGAATCTCCCCTGAGCCTTAAATCAAGACCCACATGATTGGAGATCAAGTATAAAGATTACTACAAAGGAACTTCAAAATAATTGGCACGGTGGGTTAAGAATCCAACTGCAGCAGCTCAGGCTGCTGCAGAGATGTGGGTTCAATCCCTGGTGCGGTGGGTTAAAGGATCCAGAGTTGCCAGAGCTGCAGCATGCTTGCAGCTCAGATTCAGTCCCTGGCCCAGGAACTTCCACATGCCATAAGTGTAACCATTAAAAAAAAAAAAATTAGTTGGTAAAAAATAGGCTCTTGGAGTTCCTACTGTGCCTCAGTGGCAATGAACCAGACGAGGATCCATGAGAATGCAGGTTCTATCCTGACCTCGCTCAGTGGGTTAAGGATCTGGCATTGCGGTGAGCTGTGGTGTAGGTCACAGATGTGGCTCGGATCTTGCATTGCTGAGGCTGTGATTCGACCACTAGCCTGGGAATAAAAGGTCTCAAAACTTTACCTCCCAATGCACCTTTATTTTCAGGAAGCTACCAGGGAATAAGCTCCACCAAAATGGAAGAGTAAATCAAGAAAAAAGAAACAAGGGATACAGAAAACAGGATCCAACACAGGACGGCAAAGGAAACCTTCAGGATAACGGTGAAGAAAGATCCCAGAATGGCAGCTATGCTTTAAGTATAAGGGCAAAAAGTTAGACTGGAACAGGCAAGAAGGCTCCAGGAAAAGTTTTTTCTAATATGGAGAACTCAGGAAACATTTGATGTATATGAACATATGAAGCAGATTTAACATTTGGTGGAACTCTGGGCGTTGAATTATAGTAAATAGAAACCTAAGCAAAATAAAAAACAATTTTTAAAGGAAATACTTAAGAGGAAATCAAGGGTACAGGAAAGGAAAAGTAATCATAGTGTGTTAAAGAGCTTAAATGTGAACAGCATTTATAAAAGCCTATCGTGTAAACACTGAACAATAATCTAACCAAAATTTAAATATACATTATAGGAGTTCCCATCGTGGCTCAGCAGTTAATGAACGTGACTAGCATCCATGAGGATGCAGGTTCGACCCCTGGCCTTGCTCAGTGGGTTAAGGATATGGCATTGCCGTGAGCTGTAGCGTAGGTCACAGTCGCAGCTCAGATCTGATGTAACTGTGGTGTAGGCCAGTAGCTGTAGCTCCGATTTGACCCCTAGCCTGGGAACCTCCATATGCTGCAGGTACAGCCCTGAAAGAAGAAAAAAAAAAGCAAAATAATAATAAATAAATTATATTCATACCTCATTGTAACAAAAATTAAAAGACTAAGAGAAAAAAAGCATTAGCCTGGAGTGCAATAAAACCATCTCAGATTTATTTATTTATTTATTTTGCTTTTTAGGGATACACCTGCAGCATATGGAGGTTCCCAGGCTAGGGGTCTATTTGGAGCTACAGCTGCCAGCCTACACCACAGCCACAGCAACATGGGATCCGAGCTGTGTCTGCAACCTACACCACAGCTCACGGCAACGCCAGATCCTTAACCCACTGAGCAAGGATAGGGATCGAACCCAAACCTCATGGTTCCTAGTCAGATTTATTTCCACTGCACCACGACAGGAACTCCTTGTATCTTAGATTTTTAAAAAAGCTATTCATAAAATTTAGTTTAAAACCATTTGGGTGGTGTAAGTCACAGACACGGCTCAGATCTTGCATTGCCGTGGCTATGGTGTACACCGGCAGCTGCAGCTCTGATTTGACCCCTAGCCTGGGAACTTCCACATGCCTCAAGTTCAGGCCTACAAAGCAAAAAAAAAAAAAAAAGAAAGAAAGAAAGAAAAAAAAAATCATTTGGATTATTTAGAACCAATGAAGAGTATGTTGACGTGAATTTTATTCTCAGCTTCCAAAGGAATTCCCTAGTGGCTCAGTGGATTAGGGATCCAGCATCGTCCCTGCCATGGCTCTGGTTACTGCTGTGGCAAGAGTTCAATCCCTGGCCCAGGAACTTCTGCATGCCATAGGTGTGGCCAAAAAACAAACCAAACAAAACAAAAAAACCGCTTTAAGCACATAAGTTTCCAACTCTAACCTCACATCTGGCAACAGAATGATACTTATCACCATAGATAAAAAATACATGAAGATCACCGTATTAAAAAAAAAATCATTTCAGGAGTTCCCGTTGTGGCTCAGTGGTTAACGAATCCGACTCGGAACCATGAGGTTGCGGGTTCGATCCCTGGCCTTGCTCAGTGGGTTAAGGATCCGCTGTTGCCGTGAGCCGTGGTGAAGGTTGCAGACGCGGCTCGGATCCCACATTGCTGTGGCTGTGGCGAAGGCCGGCAGCTACAGCTCCTGTTAGACCCCTAGCCTGGGAACGTCCATATGCCACGGGTGCAGCCCCAGATAAAGCAAAAACACCAAAAAAAAAAAAAATCATTTAATGAGCAAAATTATTATTATTATTTATATTGTCTATTCTAGGGCTGCACCCACAGCATATGGAGGTTCCCAGGCTAGGGGTCTAACCAGAGGTATAGCTGCTGGCATATGCCACAGCCACAGCAACGCAGGATCTGAGCCGAATCTGCGGCCTACACCACACATTAGCAAAATTATTAAATATTATATATTACCAAGATACATTCTTTAGTGTTCATAAAACATGATATACAATGAACTACTCAGGAATTTTCCCTATTAGATATCAACTTAAATATCTGAACCAAACAGACAAAATTACATTATTACTTTTAGGGCCTTTTAAACTGTCATTACCTTAAGCAATTTTTTTCAAAAATTTTCAAAACTGACAAAAGGAAAATAAATTCTGAAATGGATATATATTTCTCAGTATACTCAATCCCTGTCGGCACTCCACTCTTTACCCCCCAACCTCACACACATTATGCAGTTCTTTAAATTTTCTCTCCATCACTTATATAGTCACCCAGTCATACAATATTTACTGAGCACAAAATACATTAGGCACTGCACCTATCTTGGCACTGGGGATTCAGTATGATGACTGACAATAAACATGATAATCACAGATTATGACCTACACAGAACAGGTCATAATACTGATCATAATATTGTACTGCAATACTGACAGAAGACCACTTCACAGCAGATGGTAAGAGAAGGCTGAGCCGAGGCAGAGCTGGGATTTCAGGTATGAAGAATGAGCTGGACATGTGAAAATTTGTAAACAAATTTTCCAGACTGAAAGGAAAACAGGCTGAGGGGAAAGGAACGAGAGGATCTAATTTGAATTTTAAGATTACACTGGCTGCTGTGTGAAACTAGGAAACCACTGCATGGTATCTTAGCAAAAGATGATGGCAGCTGGGACTAGAGGAATGGCAGTGAAGATGAGCAGAAGTTAACAGATGAGACTGGATATCAAGCTAACAGGACTAAGCGAAAGACTCAAACTGGGGATAAAAGGATAGGTCAGATGGCGAAGGAGAGGAATTAAGGATGTCTATTGATTTTTGGCTTTAGCAATTGGAATAGCAGTCCTATTTATGATCATGGGAAAGACCAGGAGAGGCCTACCTTTATAGAAAGGTCCTTTTCACAATGCAATCTCTCTAGACTCTTTCACAAGTCTTCAGGAAAAGGCAAGGCACCATAGGAAAGCTTACTTTTTTTTTTTTTTTGCTGCAAGGGGTAAGATGCTAAGACCATTTAACTTTACAGCAATGAAAGAGAAGGAGAACTTCCTTTGTAAACCTCATTTTAGCATAGTATTGCTTTTAACGCAGTCCAGTATCAAAGACCCCAATAACCATCAATTTTCCTTACCCCTGTTTACAAGATAGTGATGGGACTTGGGATTTCCCTAAAATAAAGAGAGCCTTATGTTAATATTAAATCTCTAATAGGGAGTTCCCGTTGTGGCTCAGTGGTTAACAAATCCGACTAGGAACCATGAGGTTGTGGGTTCGATCACTGGCATCGCTAAGTGGGTTAAGGATCTGGCTTTGCCGTGAGCTGTGCTGTAGGTTGCAGATGTGGCTCGAATCCCGCGTTGCTGTGGCTCTGGTGTAGGCCGGCGGCTACAGCTCCTGTTAGACCCCTAGCCTGGGAACCTCCATATGCCACGGGTGCAGCCCTAGATAAGGCAAAAAAAAAAAAAATCTCTAATAAAAAGGGGTGTTAGGGGAAGACTTTCATCTTTGAATAGATGGGTCTTCTAAAAGACAAATCTCTGACTATAGCAATAAATAACATAAAGCTGGTTTTATCAGGTTTTTGTGTCAGTAATTAACGATCTACCTCTAGGAGTTCCCGTCATGGCTCAGTGGCTCACGAATCCAACTAGGAACCATGAGGTTGCGGGTTCAATCCCTGGCCTTGCTCAGTGGGTTAAGGATCTGGTGTTGTCGTGAGCTGCAGTGAAGGTTGCAGACGCGGCTCGGATCCCACGTTGCTGTGGCTGTGGCGAAGGCCGGCAGCTACAGCTCCTGTTAGACCCCTAGCCTGGGAAGAACCTCCATATGCCGCGGGTGCGGCCCTAGATAAGGCAAAAAAAAAAAAAAAAAAAAAAAGACAAAAAAAAAAGCTATCTACCTCTAACCTCCAAGAGCTCTTTATTATTAGAAGAAAGGGAATACATGGAGTGGGTGGCTCAATTTAAACACAAATAGGAGTTCCCTGGTGGCACAGGTTCAATCCCTAGTCCTGGAACTTCCCACATGCCGTGGGTGTGGCCAAAATATAAAATAATATAAACATAAATATCATGAAGCCCACAAGGTAAAAGGAGAAGCATAAACAAGCCCTGAAAAGAGAAGCCATGCTTTTTAGAAACAGTGTGACAAGAACTGTCAGTCCCATCTTAGTCTTCTCAGTACGACTAACAAACCACCAAATTTAACTTATAAATAAAATCTCCCCACCTCTGCAGCTGTTTAAGATTAGAGTGTCTATTCTAAACTCCCAGCATTTCTCTCCAATGCTCCCAAAACAGATTTTTCTACAGTCACAGCAAGAATAATAATCACTTCCCAAACTTTTTCTGTGACTTATCATAAAATTAAGTGCCAAAAAGCTTTCCTTTCTCTGGAGAAAACACCTGGCTATTATTGATTGGTCACCACATTCCTAACACTAAGTGACTTACACATCTTTCTGAAAGGCAACATTGAATGCAGTCGCTGTGCAGTCTCACTAACCAAGCACAAAGACAAACAATGAACAAGAAAAAACAAACAACAGCTGTCCAGTTTGGTAAATGGGGAGGCCATTAACCATTAAGTGATGTCACCTCATTCTGCTCATCCTTCCCAAATCCAGGATTCATTGGTGTATTCATCTCCTCTTTGCCACTGACACTCCACATGGAGTGTCAAAGTGAGATTATGAAGAACAGTAAGATGCTAAGACCTAACTACTTTCTAACTACTCTGTGATTACATATAAGCAGACTAATGTAAAATTGCCCAATTTTTCGCCTGTACATCTAACACCAGTTGACTAGGTAGACTTGCAGATGACCCAAACCTCCCATTCCACACTAATGCCTGAGAATTCAGTGGTAAATTTAGCAAATTTAGATGACGCCAAATCAGCGCTTCAATAAAAACGAACACTGAATCCCAGAAGGTACCAACTGTGAAATTCAATTTTCATTTATACAATTGTATGTTATACTAAATCAGCTAACATCACATCATTGGTAGCATAATACTAATGAAATTTTAACATTAGTACTATAAAACTTGGAGAAGAAAATCTTGGTTGAGGAGTCAATGTTTTAGAGCATAGTAGGGTTGGTGGGTAAGTAAAATGAAAAGTTCTGGAATCTTCAGCTATTACATGTTTAATTTCCACTAGCAGACGCAACAACCTTGAAGTGACTAGGAAATTAAATTCTTTAACATATAATTATTGAGCACATACTATGAAATGAGTACAATGACAGGACACTTCCAGGCCACCAAATACTTTCATACACACTCTGCGTTCCTACAGCACTGTATCACTTAATATACTGTATCACTTAATACACTTTTTGTTAATCATTTATAAATTAAATACACATATATTACATTTTGAAAATATGCTCATTTTCAAACAAACACAAAGTAGAACCTTAAAATAGTTGTAAAATTTTTATCCCCACCTCCCATGGACAGTCCTGCATACACTTTGCAGTATATACACTTCAGTGGAGATCACTGACTTAGGCTATAAGAGAGTGGATCTTACTCATCTCTGTTTCTTCAGTGTCTAAATCACAGCCAGCACTCTAAAAATTTGCTGAATGAATGACCAAAGAGACAACTGAAAATGTGAATCAAAAAAAAAAAAGAAAAACCTGATAACTCTGTTTCCAAAATGATGCAAGAAAGGAAGAGAGGAGCAGGAAGAAAGAATTAAAGAACTGGAGAAGATTTTTAAGGTTTCTTGAAAGTTCCAGAATGCTCTAAACTACAGCTTCTTTCATTCAATGTTTTTTTAATGTTATGTTCCAAGAATTTAGAATACATTTTTAGAAATACACAAGCCACAAACTTAGATTCAATAAGGAAATGAAGTAAAGAGATGAAGAACTTAGTTACTAAAATTCTCACTACCCATGAAATACAGTAGGTATACTTTAGAAAATATATGCAATTCACCCAGAGTCAAGCTTTCAAGGGAAAGCTTGTGTTCTATTTAAGATTAATCAAGCCAAAAGTAAAAGCTACCACTAATATATTGCTCTAGAAAAGAAATATTAAGGTATACTTTAAGGAAACACTTAATGTCTATAAAACTGACGTACAGTCAATCTAAAATAGTATGCAAAACCATCTTTCTAATTTCTAGAACTTCTGAAATGTAAATAAGTCACTAGACTGCCCTTTCACTCAGGTCCAATGAGTGTTATCTGTCATTAACATAGCACTCCATTTCCAAGGCCCCATTCTGCAAGATAAACTGCCTGTAACTCCACTTTTGTAGGTGGCAATATGCACTTGCCTTTTTTTTTTTGATACTGCCTCATCATAGTTAGGCCTATTTTGTGCTCAATACTTTCAGGTGAAGCCAAGCAGAGAAGTATTTCAGTAGTTTATCAAGTTTGCTTTTTACTTGTACCATGACTCATGTAACACACATTGTGTATTTTCCTCTCCCCTTCCCCATCATACAATATAAGCAAGCAGATAAGATTAATGAATGGAAGTTTTTAGTACCTATTCAAATTATTCACATGCCCCCCAAAAGTTCTCAAACCATTTTTAGCTCTATCAAAGCGTTATAAATTCCTACTACAACCTTACTTAAAGAAATTCTATATTAAAGTCTGATTTCATAGAGTAAATGGTTATTATGGTCAAAAGAATTACACACTTAAAAAAAAAGTGGTTTATATTTAGAAATGCTACTTTATCAACTTGCTTCTCTTTTTCGCCTTAATTTTCCTGCACAACAAAACTGATAAAACAAATTCATTCAAATAACAGTTAAATAAGGTTTTAACAAACATTTTGCTACCTCTTCAAGCACCCGTTTTAAAATTCAACAAGCAGACACTTTCTAACAAACTGAACAAAGTCCTTCAGGCAAATCAGTTTAAAATGCACCAACTATTAATTTCCTTTATATTTACAAAGGTAGAATGTTAGTTTTATATGAAAGTAGGACGGCTAGAGTTGGATAAATTAATTTCAGAATACATCATTTAATTTCAGCTACATCAGCCTCAAACTTAAACACTTCTGAACCTTGAAGCTGTGTATCAGTTTGACTGACGTCGTCTTTCATGCCATGTAAGCCATTGCCTAATTGAGGCCAGACCTGTCAGGCTCAACAGCATCCCGGAAATGACTAGCCTACTAGAGCTGGAAACACATCAAGAATTTGGAATATTTCTCATATTGAAGTAAGGAAAAAAGTTCAAGTGAGATTGTCCATAAGAACAATCAGTTACTGTTTCCCAAGGGGGGGAAAAGGACCTAAAAAGCATATTTTTGTTATTCTGGTCAGTCCACAAGAACACACCTAAATCCTGTACCTATTTTCAGGTGATGGCCCACTGAACTTATCCCTCTCCTTCCTATATATGAACAAGAGTTCAGTACTAAATTCTTATTTTGAATGCCTGTCTTGTAATCTAATTTTTCATTTTATACCATTAACTACTAAAACCATCACCCGGAGCACGGCTGGTTTCTTGACTTACGAACCTGTTAATAATAATGCCCAGCACCTAACCTGCTTAATGTTTTCCACTTCTTACCGAGAAAATCCATCAAATGTCAAAAAGAAATAACAAGCACACATAGGCAGACACACACAAACACAATAACACACTGTCAAATCCCAATCATGAAAAATTAAGTCACATTCCGGCCATAAACTGTGCAATAGACACTTCCAGTTAGTGTGTGCTTTAGTGATCATGGACAGCGGTATCTGAGTAAGTGGTAGGGGGTTGGGGCTATTAAAAACACACCGTGCATCAGAGCCAATAAGCAAGCAGCAGGCTAGAGCTGGCAGCAAGGCCGGTCTCTAAAGGCAGCTATAACACAATATCAGAATGCTGGATTTCCGAATGCCATTTTATTGGGGGGGGGTGAAAACTGGGGATCAAGTGCAGTGAGAGGCTCTGACCAACGTCTGAGAAGATGAAAGTGAAGACAAGGTCTTGTGGCACCAGCTGTCCAGACTCATCTCACCTCAAATACAACTCAATTTCTGGTCGTTCTTATCAAAGCCGGCCACCCAAAGGATGAGGGAGAGGCAGGCAGGGGGTAGTGACGGCCCCCAAGAGATTGGCACAGGCCCTCGGAAAAGGAAAAGACTCCACAATCGGTAGGGCTTCTACTAGTAAAAAAGGCGCTTTGCAGCCGGGGCTGTTAGGTAAGAGGTTAGGATGCTGCTGGAGGATTTTATGAAGTAATGATAGGAAAAAATGGCAGTAAAGGATGAGGGGGGTTGGAAGGGCTGGTGCCACCCAAGAAAAGGGGGGAGGAGACTTCCCTGGACACATCCAGGATAACAACGCCACCAGAGAGCACAGGCAGTGCTCTGCCCGCGCCTGACACCACTCTCTCTGGGAAAGCTTCGCCCCCGTCCACACGGTCCCAGTCCCCAAACACTGCTCCCAACCCGACCCTTCTCCCCCACAATATCTCCATCGCTGGCCTTCTTTCCCTTCCGCCTCAGGCGCCCCACGCCCTCAAGCTCCCCTCCCCTTCCCCGGTCACCCACCCTCTGGGCAGCCCGTCGCCGGCCTCCCAGGCAGCTCGCCCAGACCCCTCCCCCCTCACCTCTCCTCAGCGCCTCCTCGTAGCTGAGGAATCCGATCCGTGACTCCTTGGCGCCCATGCTCCCCTCATCCCCTCGGCCGGGGGTCGGAGCCCGCTCTCGCCCCCACCCCCCTCCCGCCTTCTCCTCGGCGTCCCCTGGCTGACGGTGTCGGCGTCCCCCGGCCCCCTCCTCCCCCAACACTAACAAGTGCGGCTTCTGCCCCTGCGGCTCCTCCCGACCGCCGCCACCGCCTCCATGCCGAATCACGTGATCCGCTCCCACCCCGCCCCCTTCCCCTCCCTCTTACTCCGCCCTTCTCCTCTCTCCTCCCCTCCTTTCCCTTCCCTCTTCACGCCCTCTTCCCTCCTCCCTTCCCGTCTGCCCCGCCGAGGGTCACCTGACCCGAAGCCGGGGATTGTTCCGGGTAATGGCCGCCGGGGGCCATCCACTCTGCCCCGCCCCACGTTCGCCGCGCGCAGGGGCGTAGGGGCGGGGCAGGACCCCGCGCGTAACGTATCACCCCCTCCTTGCAACCAATCTGAAGCCACGAGACCTGGGAGCCTCCGCCCGCCCGGGGGGCGGTGACTTCCGGGGCGCTCAAGGCCGTCCCTCCCGCCCACAGGTTCCGGCGCTCACCAGGCGGGGCTGGAGCCCGTGACTAGATCTGGCTGTTGTCCAGACCCATTTTGAAAGAAATGGAATCTTAGGGAGCCGGGGTACGAGGGGTGCGGTTCATGAGAGAAAGGAGCAGGCAGATAGAGCATTCCTAACGTTAGGGGCATTTTTTGATTGGGAGGGAGTTGTGAAAGAAAAGGAGACTCTCAAGGATTTCTTACGAGAGAATTCTTTATCCTGTTGGGGAGCTTCTTAAGGAAAGTAAATCCTTGGGACAAAGTTTCGAATATCTCCCGTTTCACGTTATCCCGTCCCCCCACCCCAGTTAAGGCTACAGTTCCTTTCACATGCGCAGACCCAGCTGCCCGGGCCGCATCCTATACTCTGAGCCTGCCTCTTGGACACAGTCTTTGGAAGCTGCTCTGCAAAGGCATAGCGTGCTTATCTGCAAGAGTTGCTCCCCACCAGAAATGTGAGGGCTAGAAAACTGATAACAAAGTTCCCTGCTTTTTTATTTTTTTAAATCGTGGTAAAAAAAATATATTAGAATTGATCATGCTAACCATTTTTAAATAGCTCAAGAGTTCAGAATTTTACAGTATTTCTCTTTTTGTGACTGGTTTATTTTATAGAACATAATGTCCTCAAGGTTTGTCCATGATGCTGCAAAGTATCAATCTCCCAGGTTTGCTATAGGATCCAGCAATTCCACTTGTGAGTATATACTCAAAAGAACTGAAAGCAGGGACATGAACAGATATTTATACATCCGTGTTTATAGAACATTATTCACAAGAGCCAAAAGGTAACAGCAACTCAAGTGTCCGTCAACACACAGATGAATAAATAAAATATGGTATATACCTACAATGGAATACTATGCAGTTCCTTGCTTTTCCACCCTCTTCAGTTTGCTTTCATTAGTCTTCACCCTGAAAGTCAAAGCATAAGCTTCTAGATAAGAAAACATTCATTTGTTTGAAAAATAACCCTTTGGATTAGATTAGACACAAGGTGCCACTTAGGTAATTCAGGGCCAGCAAAAGGATTTTCAGTTCCTAAAGCCAGTAGATTACAATATGCCCTGCTAAAGGGAGAAGGTAATAACTCTCTACTCATCTTTCCTGGCAGACCAGATCAGCAGCGTGGTGTTAGTCACAGTGCTGCCCTTTCCAGTTCACTGTGAGGTAGTTAATTTTAAGACCTCAGATTAGTTTCATTACTAAAAGGCCATGAATAAGGGGGTTGGGAATGTTCAAAGCCTTTAATTTCCAGGTGATTTAGTTCAACATAGACATAAGTCTCCAGACAAAACAACTCAGTCATCTTTAGCCTGCAGTTAGATTATCGTAATTAATAGGGAGTGAATCCTAAGAAAGGGTCCAGCTCTGTGAGAAAAGACCCTCAAGAGTTTAATTGCAACATACCTTGCTATTATTACTGTCCTAAAAAATCAGTACCTAAAGGCGACCTGGATGATTATCTACCCAGTTGATTTACAGTAGGATTGGAAGCAAATTGTTTTATCTCTTTGTAGTACTTGCCCCACTAGAAAGGCGGGATTGGGCTGGCATTAGTCTCATAGTAAATTATTAAAAAATACTCTCAAGAATGAATAGAATATAAACTTTATAAGGAAAGATTTAGATCAGTACTAATACACAGGAACTTTTTTTTTTTTTAGGGCCACACCCACGACACATGCAGAGGTTCCCAGGCTAGGGGTCTGATCGGAGCTACAGCTGCCCTACCAGCAGCTGCTGGCCTACGCCACAGCAACGCGGGATTCAAGCTATTGTGACCTACATCACAACACTGGATCCTTAACCAGTGGCAACACTGGATCCTTAACCCACTGAGGGAGGCCAAGCATTGAACCTGCATCCTCATGTTTCCTAGTTAGATTCGTTTCCACTGAGCTATCATGGGAACTCCCAATGTATAGGAACTTTTAAAATTTCCTCCTTGGTTTCAGGCCCAGCTTCCCCAAGGTCTATAAAATTTTCCACCCCACCACAGAGTTTACTGGGGATTAAACACTTCTCAAAACCATGGGTTTGGACAGAAAACTAGGAAATGCAATTTCTCCCTTGTCTATGTTAAATTAAGCATATTATTGTAGGCAGTGAAGTAGATAGTTATGTCTGATGGTAATTTTAAATGTTAATCTGGGATTAAAACCTGCCTTTTGGTTTATAGTACACAGTACCAGGCAGTCAATTGTTAAACATCCCTCCGTATCTTAAAATTGATACAGTACTTAGGTTTGATGATGTAGAAAATCTGAAGTCTACCTGTTATACTGAAAGGAATTCTATTAACATTTAGCTTGTTCAATTTCATTATATTTCACTTAATCCACTGAAGAGTTGGCCAGCCACCTGACTTTAAGCATTCGGTTGCATTTGGGGAACCATTGCTTTAACTTTAATTACATGCCTGTGAAAGTTATCCATATGAAGATTTAAAGCATGAAAGATTGGTATGTAATTTCTACTTCCAGCTGGGCAATCTAAATGACAGTGTTCCATGGCTTTATATTCCCAGAGAACTGACATAGGAATAGGATACAGTCCTTTTAGTCCTACGCCAAGGAAGCTTAGGACACAGGAAGATCAATAAAGAAGGTGTAAAACAGCACCTGACATATATAACTTGATTGCCACAAATTAAGGTGTGGGAAGTATGACTAACAATAAGAGAACTGGTTTTCCAGAATTAGGAACTTGTTACCTTATGGTGACACAATATGAGGTTTTAGCCACTTGTATTTTATTTTTTTAAGAATGTTCATGGGAGTTCCCATCATGGCTCAGTGGTTAACGAATCCAACTAGGAACCAAGAGGTTGTGGGTTCGATCCCTGGCCTTGCTCATTGGTTAAGGATCTGGCATTGCCGGGAGCTGTGGTGTAGGTCGAAGACGCGGCTCTGATCCTGCATTGCTGTGGCTGTGGCGAAGCTCCTGTTAAACCCCTAGCCTGGGAACCTCCATATGCCGCAGGTGTGGCCCTAAAAAGCATGAATAAATAAATAAACAAACAAACATCCTTGTACATATGTCTTTCTTTACATATGTGAGTGCATCTCTAGGTGGAATTTCCAGAAATGGAACCACAATCTAAGGGTATTCACCTTTTGGAATTCCCATCGTGGCTCAGTGGTTAAAGAACCCAACTAGGGAGTTTCCGTCGTGGCTCAGTGGTTAACGAACCCAACTAGCATTCATGAGGATGCAAGTTTGATCCCTGGCCTTGCTCAGTGGGTTAAGGATCTGGCGTTGTGAGCTGTGGTATAGGTCGCAGACACAGCTCAGATCCTGCATTACTGTGGCTCTGGCATAGGCCGGCAGCTGTGGCTCTGACTGGACCCCTAGCCTGGAAACCTCCATATGCTGTGGGTATGGCCCTAAAAGACAAAAAGACAGAAAAAAGAAAAGAACCCAACTAGTATCCATGAGGAGTTCCTTTTGTGATTCAGCGGTAATGAGCCCATATAGTATCCATGAAGATGTAAGGTCGATCCCCGGCCTCACTCAATGGGTTAACCTTTTGTGGTTCAGCAGTAATGAACCCAACTAGTATCCATGAAGATGTAAGGTCGATCCCCGGCCTCACTCACTCAGTGTTGCCATGAGCTGTGGTGTAAGTCACAGATGTGGCTCAGATCTGTTGCTGTAGCTGTGGTGTAGGCTGGCAGGTATAGCTCCGATATAACCCTTAGCCTGGGAACCTCCATATGCCAAGGGTGCAATCCTAAAAAGACAAAAAAAAAAAAAGAAAGAAAAAAGAAAAAAAGGGTATCTGAGAAAGCCAATTTCCCCTTATCCTTACTTACATTAATATCAATTTAAGCTGATTTTTGTTATCACTCTACCTACTATAAATCCTACAACCAAATAATTGAATCTCTGCTTTTCTAGACATGAAATGCATTTTCATTTTAAACCTAGACAAAATACATAAAGAATGGCTATAGAGATGTCATTCTCTAATCAACAGTTAGAGACGTCCCTCTTTTCTATTTATTGTTCTTAAAAAGCTGCCTAAATTTAGCAAAATTTGAACAGGGCCCATCCCTTAAGAGCTTCTGACTTGCAAGATACCTAAGCTAAAACTAATGCGAAAGCAGTAAAACATTCAGAGTGAGGGTCTTTAACTTAGACCTAGTCTAAAAGGTCTCTTTTCTCCCTTACCACAGTCCATGCTTGGCAAACAATTTACACTACCCACTGAACCTGTCAGTAAATGTTTACTTTTTTTTTTTTTTGGCTGCATCCACCACATGCAGAATCTCCTGGGCCAGGGATCGAATCTGAGCCAGAGCAGCAACCCAAACCACAGCAGTGACAATGCTGGATGCTTAACCCTCTGAGCCACAAGGAAATTCCAAATGTTTACTCTTCCTTATATTTCTCCAGTGCCTTCCTCTACTCCACCTGCAGTGAAGTTGTATCTGTGTCTCTTTTTTTTTTCTTTTTAAGTTCCCTGCCTGGGGGTCTAATCAGAGCTGTAGCTGTTAGCCAACACCACAGCCAAAGCATCATCAGATGCTTAACCCACTAAGCAAGGCCAGGGATCAAACCTGTGTCCTCATGAATACTAGTCAGGTTTGTTACCACTGAGCCATGAAGGGGACTCCCTTTAAGATTAACAGTTTAGGAGTTCCCGACATGGGTTGGCAGTTAATGAACCTGACTAGTATCCAGGAGATCGCTGGTTCGATCCCTGGCCTCCCTCAGTGAGTTAAGGATCCAACGCTGCCCTGAACTGTGGTGTAGGTCGCAGATGCGGCTCTGATCTGGCGTTGCTGTGGCTGTGGTGTAGGCCGGCGGCTACAGCTCCGATTTGACCCCTAACCTGGGAACCTCCATATGCCGCAGGTTCGGCCATAAAAAGACAAAAATAAAATAAAATAAAATAAAATTTACAAAAATCAATTAAAAAATAGTTTACAAATGTTAGGGAATGGGTCTTATGGACAATACTGCTCGAGGCTGCTTTCTCTTGTTAGCTTCTAAAAAGTCGATCGACTTCTTTTCAGTCCTCCTATGACCTCCTTATTCATTTTCTAATATCACAAGTCCATTGTAGTCTTAGGCTAGTCTTTTCCAAAAAAATAGAACCTACAGGTTTGAGAATAAGAACATTAACTGAGGAGTTCCCATTGTGGCACAGCGGAAACAAATCCGACTAGGAAACATGAGGTTGAGGGTTCAATCCCTGGTCTCCCTCAGTGGGTTAAGGATCTGGTGTTGCTGTGAGCTGTGGTATAGGCTGCAGATGCGGCTCAGATCCTGCATTGCTGTGGCTGTGGTGTGACTGGCAGCTGTAGCTCTGATTTGACCCCTAGCCTGGGAACCTCCATATGCCATGAGTGTGACCCTAAAAAGCAAAAAATAAAAAATTAAATAAATAAAAGAACATTAACTGAATTCTAGTCAGCAATTGAAGTATAGAATAAGACAGAATTCTAGTACATGTATCTTTTTTTTTTTTTAAGGTTTAAAATAACATTTTATTCACAAGTATGTCCCTGCTGGGTGGGTGGCCCACTTGGCCTAGTACATGTATCTTTGTTTACACATGTGAGCATACCTGTGCTACTGTATGTGATTCTGGTTATCGGTGCACAGGAAATTATCCCCAAAACTTAGAGGCATAAACAACGACATTTATTTTGCTTATGAATCTGCAATCTGGGCAAGGTTTAGTGGGAAGAGCTAACCTCTGTTCCATTTAGTGTCAGCTGCAATGGCTCAAAGCTGGAAGTAGAATCCTCTGAGGGCTTGATCACTCACATGTCTGGCAGTTGATGCTGGTTGTTGGCTAAGACCTTAGCTGGAACTGTCGGCTGGAACAATTGCATGTGTAATGCATTTCCTCTTTCCTCACCGTGATGTGGCTAGGTTCCAAAGGTGAGTAGAGAAAGAGAGAGAGAAAGGGAGAGAAAGAGAGATCAGCCTAAGCTGTATCACCTTTTATGACATAGCCTTAGATGGAAGGCCATGTCACTTCTGCTGCATTCTGATTATTAAAGCAATCACAAAGTTCTGCCCAAATTCAAAGGAGGGGAAACAGTCTACAGAAACACTGCTATGCCACAGTCCATTTTCTGGTTACAACAGCTTTTTTTTTTCTTTTGTTGCTTTTAGGGCCACACCCACAGCATATGGAGGTTCCCAGGTTAGGGGTCCGATCGGAGCTACAGCTGCTGGACCTATACCACAGCTACAGCAATGCAGGATGCTTAATCCTCTGAGTAAGGCCAGGGATCAAACCCACAACCTCATGGTTCCTAGTTGGATTCGTTTCCGCTGTGCCACGATGGGAACTCATGGTCACAACAATTTATGTTCCCTTGGTATGCAATATACCTTCACTCCTTGCTCCGAAATCCCCATTATGACATCAGAATCAGGCCTGGAGTCTGCGATTTCCTCATCAAGACCAGATCCAGGTTTGAATACGGCTCCTCGAATGTGTTTTCTCAAATACACTATTTTCTGACTTGATAACCTGTTCTTTGTAAATATACACTGAGGTTATTTAGGGAAAAGGGACAATGATATATGAAACATACTCTTAAATGGTTCACGAAAATATTATTTTTATACACACAATTTCTTTCTTTCTTTTTTTTTTTCTTTTTAGGGCTGTACCTGTGGCATATGGACGTTCCCAGGCTAAAGCCTGAATCAGAGCTATAGCCACTGGCCTGTGCCACAGCCACAGTAACACTGGATCCAAGCCACATCTGTGGACTACAATGAAGCTTCCAGCAACACCAGATCCTTAACCCACTCAGTGAGGCCAGGTATCAAACCCATATCCTCATGAATACTAGTAGGGTTCTTAACCTGCTGAACCGCAATGGAAATTACCACACAAAATTTCTGAGAACAATTTCCTCACTCCTTAAGCCTAAGCAGAAATTTGTGATTGTTGGAGTTCCAATTGTGGCTCAGCAGAAATGGATCTGACTAGCATCCATGAGGATGCAGATTTGATCCCTGGCCTCGCTCAGTGGGTTAAGGACCCGGTGTTGCCGTGAGCTGTGATGTAGGTTGCAGACACGGCTCAGATCCCACATTGCTGTGATTGTGGTGTAGGCCAGCAGCTACAGCTCTGATTCAACCCCTAGCGTGGGAATTTCCATATGCCACGAATGTGACCCTAAAAAGCCAAAAATGTAAAAATAATTTTTTTTTAAAGAAGAAAGAAATTTGTGATGGCTTCAAAGAATAGAATGCAGCAGAAATGGCACTGAGTTATATCTGAGGATAGAATATACACACATACATATATACATATATAATATGTACATATATGTGTAGTGTATGCATATATGTGTGCATTGTGTATATTATGTACATATATTATAGAGAGACAGAGAGGGAGAATGCAAATAATAAAGCAAATCAAGTAAAATGTTAACTATATATGAATCTGAGTAAAGGGCATGCAAGTATTTTTTGGCAGGGAGCTTGTTTTTTGTTTTTTTTTTTTAGGGCTGCACCCATGGCTTATGGAGGTTCCCAGGCTAGGGGCTGAATTGAAGCTACAGCTGCTGGCCTACGCCACAGCCACAGAAATGCAGGATCCAAGCCGAGTCTGCGACACCACAGCACATGGCAAAGCCAGATCCTTAACCCACTGAGCAAGGTCAGGGATTGAACCTGCATCCTCATGGATGCTAGTCAAATTCCCAGCCACAATGGGAACTCCCAAGTATTATTTTGTTGTTGTTGTTGATTATGCCCATGGCATGTGGAAGTTCCTGGGTCAGGGATCAGACCTGTGCCACAGCTGTAATCAGAGCCACACAAGATCCTTAACCTGCTGAGCCATAAGAGAATTCCTAAAGGTCATGCAAGAATTCTTTGCACTATTCTTATGTTTGCAAGTTCCCTGTAAGCTTGAAATTAATTCCAAGTAAAATGGCTTTTTAGGAGTTCCCATCGTGGCACAGTGGAAACGAACCCAACTAGGAACCATGAGGTTTCGGGTTCGATCCCTGGCCTTGCCCAGTGGGCTCAAGATCCAGAGTTGCCGTGAGCTATGGTGTAGGTCACAGATGCAGCTTGGATCCTGCGTTGCTGTGGCTGTGGCGTAGGCCAGCAGCTGTAGCTCTGATTGGACCCCTAGCTTGGGAACCTCCATATGCCACGGGTGCGGCCCTAAAAAAAAAAAAATGGAAAGTTTTTTTTTTTTAAAGGAAAGGTTTTTTAGGAGATTTCACTGTGGTGCAGCAGGATCAGCAGTGTCTCTGGACTCCTAGGACGGATGCAGGTTCGATTCCCTGCCCTGAGTGGGGCATGCAGCTCGGATCTGATCCCTGGCCCAGGATTAAATATGGAATCAGTTCAGAGCATCAATATTTTTAATTCTAGGGGCAGGTCCTGACTTGACCATTCTATTCATTTGGGGGCACTGAGAAGAGACCCTTTATTTCTCCCTTTACCCAGATGTCTATGAGAAGACATCATTACCTCCCACACTTTAAACTACATCTCTCCACATCCCGTTTCCTTAAAGTACTAGTCTTGGAAAGATCCCTCTTTGAGAGGGGAGATTTGCCTTGCTGAAACTCAGCTTTTCCCTGGTCTTTGCGTAACCTAGCACACTAAAGGCCTCTGTAAGTGTGGCTTGGCTTTTAGAGAAATGATAGAAGGGTGCACATCAGCCTCCTTGTAACAAAGAGACTGGGATTAATTCCCTTGAAGAATCATCATTGTGCTTTCAGAACACAAACTCTAAAAATAGTGGCTGCTGAGAAACAATTTTCTCAGGTTTCCAGTTTGAAAAGGACATTTAAATAAAAGGCAGGTCTTTTTAGTCACAGTGGCCACAGTCCCCAAACAAAGACTAAACACTAGTAAAAATCCCCAGTTTAGGAACTATTAGTACTTTTTCTCCTCCCCCTGCCTCAGCCTCCTGGGGCCAGGGATCAAACCCACACCACAGCAGCAGCCCAAGCTGCTTCAGTGACAATGCCAGATCCTTAACCTGCTCTGCCCAAGAGAACTGCAGTACTTGTAAGAAGCATATGCTCTCCATTTAATAAATTCATTCATGGCCACCATGTACACAATTTTATTCATTCAAGTGTGATTATTCTGAAATCCTGGGACCAACATCAGAAGTGTTATCACCTAGCAGTTCCCGTCGTGACTCAGTAGTTAACGAATCCAGCTAGTGAACCATGAAGTTGTGGGTTCAATCCCTGGCCTTGCTCAGTGGGTTAAGGATCCGGCATTGCCGTGAGCTGTGGTGTAGGTTGCAGACACGGCTCGGATCCCGCGTTGCTGTAGCTGTGGCGAAGGCCGGCAGCTCCAGCTCCTGTTAGACCCCTAGCCTGGGAACCTCCATATGCTGCTGGAGCAGCCCTAGAAAAGGCAAAAAGACAAAAAAAAAAAAAAAATGTTATCACCTAAAAAATAAGTATTAGCCATACCAAAGACGTATAAAGAGTTCTCATAAAGAGTTTGTGAGAGGAGTTCCCACTGTAGCTCAGGGAGTTAAGAATCCAACTAGTATCCATGAGGATGTTCGATCCCTGGCCCTGCTCAGTTGGTTAAGGATCCAGCAGATGCGTCTCAGATCTGCAGTTGCTGTGGCTGCGGCATAGGCTGGCAGCTGCAGCTCCTATTCGACCCCTAGCCTGGGAACTTCCATAAGTCACGGGTGCAGCCCTAAAAAGAAAAAAAAAAGAGTTTATGAGAAATGTATTCAAGGAAAATACTCTTAAACAATTTAATAATAATTGGTAGTTCTTACTGAGCTCTTATATGTGTAAGACACTGAGGTTTAAGGCCTTTTACATAATGTTAAATCGTTTAATCTTCACAACAACTCTATGAGGTATATGTATTATTATCTCCACTTGACAGATGAAGAAAATTGAAGTTCATCAAATTTTCTTCATCTGTCAAGTGGAGATAATAATACATATACCTCATAGATTAGAAAATAAAGTATGGGGAGTTTCCGTTGTGGCTCAGCTGAAATGAACCCGACTAGTATCCATGAGGATGTGGGTTTGATCCCTGGCCTTGCTCAGTGGGTTAAGGATCTGGCGTTGCCGTGAGCTGTGGCGGCGTAGGTCACAGATGCAGCTCAGATCTGGCATACACATGCTGAACATTAGTTCTTTGATAAGGTAACCTTGTTTCTTATAAGTATGCTTAGATAACTTCTTTGCCATTAGGCACACAGATGAAGGAATTAGTAAACTCTTAGGATAGACCAAATCAGTCTGGCCATTCTTTTGGACCCTAGAAAGACCATGCTTAAATGTAATTATGTTCATTTAGTAGTTCACTTATTCAACATTTGTTTATTCAACAAACATTTGAATAAACATTTGTCAAGTGACAATTTTGTGTATGAAACTGTGGTGTGAGGTGTCACCTGGACAGGTCTGCTGGCTGCCAGGTTGACACTAATCTTAGTGTAGTCACCTCAGCTTGGGAACCTTTAAGTTTACAAACTCCATTTTATCAAATTGATCCATTTATCAAAGACTGGCTTATGCCAATCAAATGACCACGGAACAGAGGACCTTGGTAGAATAAAATTTACCTTTCTGCCTTAAACAACTTGGAAACTAGACGAAATACATAAAACAACTCTTTTCAGACTTTGGACAATAGGCAGGCCAGAGCTGACATCATTGAGTGAAGGAAAACAAATGAAGTGAGTTCTACAATTGCCCTGGCGTTATGCCTAGAGGCACATTCTAGATCATAAATTCAGAACATGACAGAACACAGCAATCTCACTGAGTTGAGGAGACAGAGAATGGAGTTCATGGTCTCTGCAGCAGCAGGAAATTGCTAGATAGAATAGCAAGATGGAAGAAGGTATATATAATAAAAAAGAGCTCCAAATTTTGGCACGGGACCTTGAGTCTTTGCTGAATACTAATGCAGCCATACACAGAGTTAAATTCCAGGAGGATGAGCACGGAATAATCAAAGAGATGTAACTGAACAATTCCCAGGGCTCAGATAGGGCTAGGAAATATTCTTGCCAGGGAGAGTAGAAAGACCTCATTGACTTCCCAAGACATTCAAGAGAGAGACCTCAGAAGAGTTAAACATTAACAACTGGTCTAAACTACCTCTAAAGTAAAGTATATTCTAGACGTGCTTTTAAAAAGCTTTAAGGAGTTCCTGTGGTGGCTCAGCAATAAGGAACCTGATTAATATCTATGAGGACTCAGGATATTAACCCACTGGCCTCGCTCAGTGGGTTAGGATCTGACATTGCAGTGAGCTGTGGTGTAGGTCACAGATGCAGCTCAAATCTGGTGTTGCTGAGGCTGTGGTGTAGGCCAGCAGCTACAGCTCTGATTTGACCCCCCTAGTCTGGGAACCTCCATATGCAGCAGGTGCAGCCCTTAAAAAAAAAAAAAAGCTTTAAATTAAGCCTCAAAAACATCAAACTAATCTGAAAGTAACTTAACTATCTAGGCTTACACGCTTTAAAGGAAGACTATAAAATTCAGGCCCTTGACAATGTAACATCCTAGTATCTGATTATAAATTACCATATATGCTGAGAAGCAGGAAAAAGAATAGCCTAACCAGGAGAAAAATTAGTCAACAGAAACAGACCCAGAAATGACAGAGATGATGGAATTAGCAGATAAGAAAGATAAAACAGCCATTATAACTATATTTGGGCACTTAAAGGAAAACACGAACATAATGAGGAAAGAAAAGGAAAATAAAAGAATCAAAAATACTTCTAGAGGTGAAAAATATATCTGAACTGAAAAATTCAACAGGGCAGCTAGCTCCCCCCAAAGCAAGTGATCGTAGCAAGGCGGAAGGCACATGTCTTTTATGACCTAGTATATTCTTTTTCTATTGCAGTAATAAATTAACACAAACTTGGTGACCTAACACAAACCTGGTGACCTAACACAAAATTGACTCTTTTACAGTTCTGTTGGCCAGAAGTCTGACATGACTGCCAACTTGTAAGGAGATGCAAGAAGACCTGTGGAGAGGTCCAGGGAGTGAAAGTTCACCAGCACTAAGTTGCCAGGCACATGAATGAGTCACCTTGGAAGTGGGTTCTCCACCCCAGTCAAGCTTTCAAATGACTGCAGCCCTGGCTGACTTCATGAGAAACACTAAGTCAGACTCACCAAACTAAGCCACTGCTAGATTCTGGACCCAGAGAAACTGTGTCAGACAGCAAGTATTTATTCTCTTAAGCCATTAAAACTTAAAACATGTTTTCCAGACACAGAGAACATACTTGTGGCTGCCAAGGGGGAGGGAGGATGGGGGAGGGATGGATTGGGAATTTGGGATTAGCTGATGAAAAAAACTATTATATGTAGAATGGAGAAACAGCAAGGTCCTACTGGATAGCACAGGGAACTATATTCAATACCCTGTAATAAACCATAATGAAAAAGAACACGAAAAAGAATATATATGTATGGGTGTTCCATTGTGGCTCAGCGGTAACGAACCCAGCTAGTATCCATGAGGACGCAGTTTCAACCCCTGGCCTTGCTTAGTGGGTTAAGGATCCAACGTTGCCATGAGCAGTGGGATAGGTTGCAGACATGGTTCGGATCTGGCATTGCTGTGGCTGTGGTGTAGGCCAGTGGCTGCAGCTCCAATTTGACCCCTAGCCTGGGAACCTCCTTATGCCACAGGTGCAGCCCTAAAAAGACCGAAAAAAAAAAAAAGAATGTATATGTATGGATGCATGTATAACTGAATGACATCAATAAAATAAATTTAAAAAATTAAAACAATGTGATTTCCAATGGTAAATAACCAATGTAAGAATCTCTTCGACAAATAGTATTGGAACAAACTGGATAACCATATGTAAAATGAACAAACAAAAAGAAAACTTCCCCCAAACTGACATTTTCATACAATAGAATACAACTCAGCAATAAGAAAGAATGGATTATTGATCCATGAGACAACATGGATGAATCTTAGATACATTTTGCTGAGCAAAAGAAGTCATGCATGAAAAGTACATCCTGTAAGATTTATTCACGTGAAACTGTAGAAAAGAAAACTGATGATGATGGAAAGCAGACCAATAGCTGCTTGGGGCTGGGGGTGAGCACAGAGGAAGGAGGAAGGAATGAAGACTGGCTTGGAAAGGAGTAAAGGAAACTTGGTCTGATGGAAATGTTCTGCATTTTTTTTTTTTTAGGGGACAGCATTTGGCGGTTCCCAGGCTAGGGGTCCAATAGGAGATACAGCTGCCAGCCTACACCACAGCGACAGCAATGCCAGATATGAGCCGCGTTTGCAACCTATACCACAGCTCACGGCAACACTAGATCCTTAACCCACTGAGCGAGGCCGGGGATCGAACCCACAACCTCGTGGTTCCTAGTTGGAGTCATTTCCACTGCACCACGACAGGAACTCCTGGAAATGTTCTACATCTTGAATATAGCTCTAAAGGTTATAAGGGTGTAGTTGATAATATTCACTGAACTGTTCACTTAAAATAGGTTCACTTTATATAAATTATAATTATGGAATTTACATATAAAATGTATGTATTTATGTAAAATTTGATATAAATATAATTCTGCAATATGTATATAAAAATTACCTCATTTTTTTTCAATATTAAACTGAAAAAAAATATCCTGGAGTTCCCACTGTGGTTCAGTGGGTCATGAACCTGACGTTGTTTCCCTGAGGGTGCGAATTCAATCCCTGGCCACGCTCAGTGGGTTAAAGATCCAGTGTTGCTGCAAGCCATGGCACAGGTCACAGATGCAGCTCAGATCCATTGCTGCCATGGCTGTAGCAAAGGCCCAGGAACTTCCAGGTGAAGCTATAAGAAAAAAAAAAAATCCTATGATACAAATATACATACCTAAATTGTTAGTGCCTTTTATTTATTATTCACTTTTTACTGCGCCTACAGTATGTGAAATTTCCCACACCAGTATCAAACCAGCATCACAGCAGTTACCCAAGCCACAGAAGTGACAATGGCAGGTCCTTAACGCTCTGAACTGCCAGGGAACTCTTGGTTAGTGCCTTTTATATAGGAAAAAATTTCTTCTGGGATATATATTATTGGTCCCTATTAGGGATTTCCCCCTTCCAGGATCAGGGAAGCTGGGAAACTAAATCAATAATCAGAAAATATTTTTGGTTAGCAGGTCCCCTTGTTATACCCCTGATGTCTTTTTTTTTTTTTTGTCTTTTGTCTTTTTAGGGCCACACTCATGGCATATGGAGGTTTCCAGGCTAGGGGTCTAATCAGAGCTGTAGCTGCCTGCCTACGCCACAGCTACAGCTACGCGGGATCTGAGCCGCGTCTGCAACCTACACCACAGCTCACGGCAACGCCAGATCCTTAACCCACTGAGCAAGGCCAGGGATCAAACCCACGTCCTCATGGATGCTAGTCAGGTTCGTTAACAACTGAGCCACTACAGGAACTCCACCCTGATGTCATTCTTGTTACTAAAATTAAAAACATCTGGGACTGATGTCATTCTCTCCCGTTAGACAGGAAAGTTCCTCAAGGGTGGAGACTGGGCCCATTTCACTCATTTCTATATCCGTAGAGTCCAGCAGAGTTCTTGGTACAGTGTAAATGTGGTAAATTAATTCTCTACTTCATTCAAGGTACACAAGCTAGTCCTATAAATACAAAGCCTCAGAGTTCCTGTCGTGACTCAGTGGTTAGCGAGTCTGACTAGGAACCCTGAGTTTGCAGGTGCGATTCCCTGGCCTTGCTCAGTGGGTTAAGGATCCGGCGTTGCCATGAGCTGTTGTGTAGGTCGCAGACGCGGCTTGGATCCTGCGTTGCTGTGGCTGTGGTGTAGGCCAGCAGCTGTAGCTCCAATTTGACCCCTAGCCTGGGAACCTGCACATGCTGCGGGTGTGGCCCTGGAAAAGACAAAAATAAATAAATACATACATACAAACATACATACATGTATACAAAGCCTCAATTTCTTTCATAAATGACAAATCGCCTCCATTTTACCCAACAGATAGAGAAACTAGGCCTTCAAATACCTCCCCCTGCCCTACCCTTTGTGAGCATTCCCTCTCCGTTCCCTTCCCCCACCCCCTCCCCCAGCCCATCTCTCTTCTTTAACTTGCTCACTTCTCCACCTGCAGCTGATAAAAGAGAGGCTGCCCTTGGCTCGGGTGGCTGTCCTCCCTGACATTCTCATCTCTTCTCTCTAACTAGCTTCTCCACTCCAGTCAAGCTAACAAGATCCCTTCCGGGCACACAATTCTTCCGTTTTCACCATCTCCATGACTTTGCTGACGCTGTTCCCTCCACTGAGAAATCCTAATCCCTCTTTGCCAATCCATCAGATTTTGCCTCTAAGTTATTTTAGGAAGTCATGTGTAAATTCCCAGGGCAGGGATAAGACCTGAGCCACAGCAGAGACCCAAACTGTTGCAGTGAAAACAACGGATCCTTAACCCACTGTCACAAGGGAACTCCACATTTTTTCCTTTCTTTTTTTCGCTTTTTAGGGCTGCACCCGTGGCATATGGAAGTTCCCAGGCTAGGGGTCTAATCGAAGCTATAGCTGCCGGCCTACACCACAGCCACAGCAACATCAGATCTGAGCTACGTCTGCAACCTACACCACAGCTCACAGCAACGCTGGATCCTTAACCCACTGAGCAAGGCCAGGGATCGAACCCGCAACCTCGTGGTTCCTAGTCAGATTCATTAACTGCTGCACCACGATGGGAACTCCCAGATTTTTTCTTTAATAAATTTTTTTTTTTTTTTTTTTGGTTCTTAGGGCTGCACCCGTGGCACATGAAGCTTCGCAGGCTAGGGGTCAAATTGGAGCTACAGCTGCCGGCCTACACCACAGTCACAGCAACTCGGGATCTGAGCCGCATCTACGACATACACCATGGCTCATGGCAATGCTGGATCCTTAACCCACTGAGCGAGGCAAGGGATAGAACCCGAATCCTCATGGTCCCTTGTCAGGTTCGTTAACTGCAAGCCACAAAGGAAACTCCCCAATAAAATTTTTATTTGGAAATACTTTTAGATTTACAGAAAAGTTGCAAAGTTTGTATAGAGTTTCCATAAGCTCCTTACTCAACTTCTACCTTTGTTAACATCTCAGATTACCATGGTACATTTGTGAAATCTAGGAAATAAACACTTTTTTATTATTACTATTTAAACTCCAGGCTTTATTTGGATTTCACGGGTTTTCCATTCATGTTCATTTTCTGTTCCAGGATCCAACTCAGGGCAGTGCATTATATTCAGTTGTCCTATCTCCCTGGTCCTCTCTAGTCTGTGACAATTTCTTGGTCTTTCCTTGGTTTTCGTGACCTTGGTACTCTTGAGGACTGGGCAGAGAACCCACAGAATGTCTTTCAATCTGGGTTTGTCTGGTGTTTCCCTCATGTTTTGTTTTTTAAATCCTGTGGCGCTGAAGTGCCATTCTCACCACACATCATTTCTGGGAACACGATACCCACATGACATCACTGGTAATATTAAGCTTCATAACTAGGTTAGTGCAGAGCTACCAGGCTTCTCCACTGTAAAGTTATAACTTTCCCTTTTCCTTCTCTATTCTTTGGGTAGCTCAGATTTCCTTTTTTTTTTTTTTCGGTCTTTTTAGTGCCACACCCGTGGCTTATGAAGGTTCCCAAGCTAAGGGGTCAAATCAGAGCTGCAGCTGCCAGCCTACATCATAGCCACAGCAACATCAGATCTGAGCCGTGTCTGTGACCTACACCACAGCTCACAGCAATGCTGGATCCTTAACCCACTGAGCGAGGCCTGGGATCAAACCTACACCCTCATAGATACTGTCAGGTTCGTTAATCACTGAGCCAGGACGGGAACTCCATGGGTGGCTCAGATTTTAATGGACATCAAAATCATTTTGTAAAGACAGCGGGGTAATTTGATCCTATAATGGCCTTGGGTTTTATGGATCTATTCAAAATATTCCTAATTCCAGAGGGAGTCCAAAAAGACAAAGAATCTTCTCAAAGTCTGACCCTGAACTACATTGGTTTATATTTCTATAAACCAAATGTATTAATGTCCACTTGTCAAGCAATGAAACATGACATAGCTCTAAAATTTTTAACATAATCGAATGCAATTTATTGACATCTGAGATCTCCCAGCTCCTTAAAATCTAGAGAAAACCGATGCAGATCACTAATCTATAGAGGGTAGAAGTCCAAAGTGCTTCTCAAGGTTTCTCCAAATTCCCAGGAAAGTATGTCACCTTGTTGTTACCTTCTGATTGAATTTTTTTCTTCTGTATCTTATCTTGTGGCTGTCCCTTTAACATTCACTGGCAGCCTGGACTCAAAATAGGATAGCCCAGCCTCTTTTTAGGTTTTTGTTTCTTTCAGACATCATTTGGCCAAGCCACAGCATGTAGAAGTTCCTGGGCTGGGGATCGAACCTGGCCACAGCAGTTGCAACACCAGATCCTTAACCCACTGAACCACCTGGGAACTCCTAGCCCAGCTTCTTTTTGATATATCTCATTCCCAAAGGAACAAAATCCAGAGGCTATTGAGTAGACAGGAAGGGTTTCAGGGAAGGGCTGCGTCTTGTAACCTACAGCAAATGAGTACAATCCGATTGATCCTTCTGACCATCCTTTTCCAGGAATGTCGTAATGGAAGTGCAGTTTCCAGCCAACCCAACCTCCAGCTCACCCCATGGTGACCCAGCTTCTCAACATCAGTTTTCCTGGCTTCTGCCTCTGGCTGTGTCCCCCTCTTTCTTCCTCTCCCTTTCGGCATCCTTTTCTAGATCAAAAACAAAGGCCAAATGCTTCTCATTTTCTCTCTCAAATCATTTTAGCTATCTCTCTTTTTTTTTTTTTGCTCTTTCTGGTCTTTTTAGGGCCACACCCATGGCATATGGAAGTTCCCAGGCTAGGGGTCTAATTGGAGCTGCTACCAGCCTACACCACAGGTACAGCAACGCCATTTCCAATCCGTGTTGCTGTGACCTATACACCATGGCTCATGGCAATGCCGAATCCTTAAACCACTGAGCAAGGACAGGGATCAAACCTGCGTCCTCATAGTTACTACTCAGATTCGTTTCCGCTGAGCCACAATGGGAACTCCATTTTAGCTGTCTCTTTTGGGTGATAACGCTCCTTGCCTGTAGAGATCACTTGCTGCCCCGGGAGTTATGAACTGGCTGCAAAAGCTCACGGTCTCTAGTGGAAATTAAATGCCAACCAAGCACTTACTTTGCAACAGGCATATTCATAGGCCTTTTTACTTGAACAACACTTTTCCTTTGTTTTTTTTTTATTGACCGATAAGATTGTATTAGTTTAATGTGTATAACATAATGATTTTATATATAAAATATACATATAAATTATAGAAAAATGATCACCACAATAAGTTTAGTTAACATCTTTCACCTCACACAGAGAACTATCTTTATTTAATCATCAAAGAAACTCTGTAAGGTAGGGTTTGTTTTTGTTTTTTTTTTCCTTTTTAGGGCTGCACTTGCAGCATATGGAGGTTCCCAGGCTAAGAGTCGATTAAGAGCTACAGCTGCCGGCCTACACCACAGCCACAGCAACACGGGATCTGAGCCACAACCATGACCTACATCACAGCTCACAGCCACTCCAGATCCTTAACCCACTGAGCAAAGCCAGGGATCGAACCCGCGTCCTCATGAATCCTAGCCTGGTTCATTAACCACTGAGCCACGAAGGGAACTCCTATAAGGTAGGTTTTGACCATTGAGAAAATTATGGCTTAAAGACAGTGGTGTGCTGGTAAATGCTCAATGAAGTCTGATGGAGAGAAGACCCTGATTTGTAGAGTTTTTGATTTCTGCTGTGTAAATACTCCCACTGCAGCCAACATCCAGCCATCAATGAGACGTTAATGAATTCAGAGTCAGGAAGAGATGCTTGGCAACACGCCACAGTCTAGAATCTCCACCAAACAGATACACTAGCTAGAAAGGACCTGGTGGGCAAAGATAATCGTAAAATGTAGAAAAATAATCAGGGATTGTTCAGTTGAGTATTTTCTTGTTTCCAATATAATTTATTTAACTGTAAGTTGATCATTTTATTTTTACAGAATCAACTTTTTACTGTGGTAAACACAGGAGTTCCCTCGGTGGCACAGTACCTTCAGAATCCGACTGCAGTAGCTTGGGTTGCTGCAGAGGCACTGGTTCAATACCTGGACCTGAGCAGTGGATTAAAGGACCGAGCATTGCTGCTGCTGCGGCATAGGTCATAGCTGTGCCTCAGATTCAAACTCTGGCCTGGGAACTTCCATATGTGTCAGGTGTTGCCATACAATTAAACACACACACACACACACACACACACACACACACACAGCACATAACGCAAAATTAACCATTTTATGAGTTCCCTTGAAGCACAGCAGCTTAAGGATCCAACATCATCACTGCAACTTCTCAGGAACTTCCACATGCCATGGGCGTGGGCTAAATAAATAATTTTTTGCTTTTTTTTTTTTTAGGGCTGCACCTGCGGCATATGGAGGTTCCGAGTCTAGGGGTCTAATCGGAGCTACAGCTATAGGCCTACGCTACAGCCACAGCAACACCAGATCCGAGCCGCATCTGTGACCTACACCACAGTCACAGCAATGCGGGATCCGAGCCGCGTCTGCAACCTACACCACAGCTCACAGCAACGCCGGATCCTTAACCCACTGAGCAAGGCCAGGTATCGAACTCGCAACCTCATGGTTCCTAGTCAGATTTGTTTCTGCTGCGCCATGATGGGAACTCCACGGTTAGTTCAGATTTTAATGGATGTCAAACACTATTTTGTAAAAAAAATTTTAAGTGTACAATTCTGGCATTAAGTATATTCACAATGTTGTAGAGCTCTTCCCAATACCTATTTCCAGAAAATAATTTTTTCCATCATCCTAAACAGAAGCACTGTCTTATTTCCAGATGCTGGTAACTTCTATCTTACTTTCTGTCTTTTGAATATAAGTGGAATCAGACAATATTTGTTCTTTTGAATTTGGCTTATGTCACTCAGCATAATGTTTTCAAGATTCATCCATACTGTAGCAGATTGAAAAAAATCATTCTTTTTCATGGCTGAATAAAATTCTATTACATGTATATACTTAAGCTTTTGTTTATCCATTCATCTATTGAAAGACACACAGGTTATTTCTACCTTTTGGCTGCTGTGAATAACGCTGCTCTGAACATTAGTGTGTAAGTGTTTCAGTCCCTGCTTCCAACATCATTTAATGTTTGTGTTTAACAAACAGCTGGCAAAACTCCTGAACATTTAACAATCAGCTGTGGTGAGCCTGTTACAGCTGTCAGAGTTGGCCCTCGCACAGTGCTGGAGAGTCCATTATTTAGTAAATTGGACCCAACAAGGGTCAATTGGGGAGTCAACTCTGTCATCTTCCAAATGTGCCTGATGATAAAAATTGCCTAGGACATCTATTAAAATATTAGTTCCCAGGCTCTCACGGGGATTCTGATTCTGAAGGTCTGAGGTGAAGTGATTTTACTCATTGGGATTTGTCTCAGGCTGGAAAGCCTGATGTGAGCCTGCGGTACCACCAAATGTAGGCTGGAAGGCAGAGGGTACAAATATAGTGCCCTGGAATTCCCACTGTGGCGTAAGGGAATCAGCGGCGTCTCTGCAGTTTCAGGACGCAGATTTGGCCCCTGGCCGGGCGCAGTAGGTTAAGGAACTCCATATGCCATGGGGTGGCCAAAAAAAGAAAAAACCAAAATGACACAAAAAATATAATGCTCTGGAGTTCTTGCTGTGGGGCAGCAGAAATGAATCCGAATAGTAACCATGAGGTTGCCGGTTCGATCCCTGGCCTCATTCAGTGGGTTAAGGATCCAGCATTGCCGTGAGCTGTGGTATAGGCTCGGATTCAGCTCGGATCCTGTGTTGCTGTGGCAGTGGCGTAGACTGGCAGCTGTAGCTCCGATTTGAACCCTAGCCTGGGAACCTCCAAATGCCATGGGTGCGGCCCTAAAAAGCAATATATATACACACACACACACACACACACATATATACACACACCCTGGAAGAAAGGAGTCCAGAGTAATCTTTGGGGCAGCACTTGCCGCAAATCTGGGGGTGGCATTTTTTTTTCCCTTCCAGAATCCTTTCCAGCTCTAATATTCATGGACTACGCAATTCTCTCCTGCTCATCTCCCTGCAATCCCGTCTTAGGAAAGAACACCTTCCAAAGAGAGCCAAGTGCAAATCATTAGGCCCAGCAATCTGACAATCATGGCAGCTTGCCTATCAGCTTGTTTAGAGGATGCTGTTCTGCAGTGTTATTTTGATACCCTGACAAGATATTTTTAGAGACCGTGAAGCCCAAATAAAAACACTGCTACAAAAGAAAAACAAACAAAAAAAAAAGTGAAGTTAACCCAGGGCTCCATTAAATGGAAATCTACAGGAAATATCAGCCAGGAATGAAGAAAAAAGTACCAAGTATTTTGGGGAATTAGTTTTCTGAGAAGAGAGGAGATGAAGAGAAGTTCCTGACCAGTGTGCCGAGTTGCGCCTGGGTCCTGCCAGCGATGGACGGAATGGCCTCAGGCAGCAGCCTGGTCCTGATGGGCTGTCACCCTTGTACTGGTGCAAGAGGCACTTCCTTCCACTGGTAAGGGCTGGATGTGGCAGGAGGACCCAGTGCTTCGGCTTTACTGGACATGGTCAAGGACCTTACTGGCCTTCTGCTTAGTCCCAGGGTTCTTGGGTTGGCTCTGGAATATGGTTAGTTAAGGGCCCAAAAACCCCTTGCCTTCCTCCTCTTTCCTGTTTCTCTCCAGACCAGCAGTGTCTCTAGCATTTCTCAGTGTCCCTATTTGAGTGCTTCTGATTGGGATGGAGTAAGACAGTTACACAGGCAGTTGTAGAAGTCTTGGTAGGGGACCAGATATCGAGAGGGAAACCCAAGGAACTTTGCAAGACCGCTGTAAGTTAACAATCTGTTAAGAAAGCCACCAGAATGAGACCACTCTAAGTTAACCACTGGTTAAGAAAGCCATCAGAATACTGTGGAAGAAGCAGGCTTCCTTAACTATAAAGCAATTAATAATAACACAAGATATGCCTCAGGTCATTAAGTGAAAGATAAAATGAGGCCCTTGTTCAAGTTCAGCAAGATAAAGATCCTTAGGACCAAGGACAGAAGTTTAAGATGACATTCCAAAGTAGGAGATCCAGGAGTTCCTTTCGTGGCTCAGTGGTTAGCGAATCTGACTAGGAACCATGAGGTTGCAGGGTCGATCCCTGGCCTTGCCCAGTGGGTTAAGGATCCGGCATTGCCGTGAGCTGTGGTGTAGGTTGTAGAGGCAGCTCGGATCCCGCGTTGCTGTGGCTGTGGCGAAGGCCGGCAGCTACAGCTCCTGTTAGACCCCTAGCCTGGGAACCTCCATATTCTGCGGGTGCGGCCCTAGATAAGGCAAAAAGACAAAAAAAAAAGTAGGAGATCCTCATTATATGGAAACTTGAGATGATTCAACATATTTTAGCCTATGTTACAACTTTGGCAGATTTGAATAAGCACCATCACAGCCCTAGTTTGACCTCATAGGGTCAAATACTCTCTTTCCGTATACAAAAGAGGAGCTGATGATGTAAGCCTGACATCTAGAGAGAGGAAGAGATGGTCTTTCCCCCTCTCCTTGGATAATAAAACTGTAGCCCATCTAATTCTGAGGGCAGGGCCTCCTCGCCTTCCGGCTTGTATCTCTCACAAGAGTCCTATCTTAATAAATCTATTTCTTGCCTATCACTATGTCTCTCACTGGATTCCTTCTGCACTGAGATACAAAGAATCTGAACTTTAGTTAGGGTGGACACCAGGTGAGTGATTCTATTCAATAAATCAATCTGGCTTCTGGCTGGGTTCGAGTCCTGGCACGTGGCTTCAAGTCCCAATCTGAATTCTGGCTAGGTTCAAGTCAAAAGTGTTGCCAGTTTACCTTCCATGAGCTCAGATTTGAAGACCCATCTGAAAAACTACCACTGAGAAGAAGGTCCACATCCTTAGCTTAGACCTCTTAGATCACTGGCACCCAGCTTCCTGGGGGCTACAGACTTTTCTGCCTGATGAAGCTTGTGGGGCCTCAAACATGATTAGCTAAAGTTTCAAAGGGCATGTTGCCACCCTCAAGCCCATCAATGGATCCACATTAAGAGGCTCTACCTTAGGTAGTGATTCAGACATGGTGGCCTTAGAGTAGGGACACCTTGACTCTCAGCTGGGAACTGGCTCAGGCCCTACACACCCAGCACTCCAACTCTGAATGGCCCTCTTTCTCCTGAAGTCTTGATATAATACTAATTGGGTAATTCAGAGAAAGATCAAGAGGCTTCTTCTGGCAACGCTAAGATACCCTTGGGTTTCTTATCAAAGAGAGGAATGGAGGAGAGTTCTCCTGGGGGGCGGGGCGGGGGGGAGGGGAAGGAAAAGTCTCTGAGTCACTATTTAACCCAGAAGGATGAAAAGCTCTTCAGGTTGATGAGAGGAAGTGTAGACAGAAGATGCTCAAGTCATTTTTCAATATTCACTGAATTCAGGGCATAGAATTTCACGAGTGCCACTGTGTGCACTGGGGGTTGGGTAAGCAGAAAGCCTGGGACACGGTGGGGGGGGGGTCCCCAGAGAATAAGAACCAGGAATGGCTTTTTATTTATTATGGCCGCACCTGTAGCATATGGAAGTGCCCAGGCTAGGGGGCATATCAGAGCTGCAGCAGCTGGACTATGCCACATCCAGAGCAATGCTAGATCTGAGCCTCGTGAGACCTACACCACAGCTCACGGCATCACCTGATCCTTTAATCCACAGAGCAAGGCCAGAGATCAAACCCACATCCTTAAGGATACTAGTCGGGTTCTTAACCTGCTGAACCACAAGGAGAAGTTCTTTCTTATCTTTTTCTTTTGATGGGGGGGGCTGAACCCGTGGCATATGGAGGTTCCCAGGCCAGGGGTCAAATCGGAGCTGCAGTTGCCGGCCTACACCACAGTCACAGCAATGGAGGAGTCAAGCTGAATTTGCGACCCACACCACAACTCACGGCAATGCTGGATTCTTAACCCACTGAGCAAGGCCAGGGGTCAAACCCACATCCTCATGGACACTAGTCAGATTTGTTATTGCTGAGCCACGAGGAGAACTCCCAGGAATGGCTTTCTTGACTTGACGTAAAAGAAGCCAGTTTGACCTAAGCTGTTTTGTCATCGAAGCTTGGCTGCAATGCTTGCCCTTACCTGTTTAAACAGGTAATTAGTAATCTTAAGGGAAGTGAAAGAAAGTAGGAACAAAGGAAAAGCAGTCAAGAAACAATAGTTCTGGTACCACCTTACACCAGCCAGAATGGCCATCGTCAAAAAGTGCTGGAGAAGGTGTGGAGAAAAAGGAACCCTATTACACTGTTGGTTGGAATGTAAATTGGTGCAGCCACTGTGGAAAACAGTATGGATATTCCTCAGAAAATTAAAAAATAGAATTACCACTTGATCCAGCAATCCCACTCCTGGGCATCTATCCTGAGAAAACCATGATTCGAAAAGACACATGTACTCCAGTGTTCATTGCAGCACTCTATACAATAGCCAAGTCATGGAAACAACCTAAATGTCTATCGACAGAGGAGTGGATAAAGAAGACATGGTACATATACACAACGGAATATTATTCAGCCATTAAAAGGAAAGAAATAACGGCATTTGCAGCAACATGGATGGACCTAGAAATTAACATGCTAAGTGAAGTCACTCAGACAATGCGACACCAACATCACATGCTACCACTTACATGTGGAATCCCCAAAAAAGGGACACAAGGAATTTCTTTTCAGAACAGATACTGACTCACAGACTTTGAAAATTTTATGGCTTCCAAATGAGACAGGTTGGGGGGTGGGGAGGAGGCACTGAGAGTTTGGGATGGAAATGCTATAAAATCTGGTTGTGATGATTATTGTACACCTAGAAATGTAATAAAATTCATTGAGTAATCAAAAAAAAAAAAGAAATTCAAGTCAGGAACAGTGAAAAGGAAGGATATAACCACAAAAAAGAAAAAAACAAAGGAAAGAAACAATAGTTCTGTGATAAAACCGAGTCCTGGTTCTTCCTCGAGGAATACACAGAACAACCTGATACTTGCCTTTGAGTTTTGCTGCATCTAGAGCCCCCACCCAGGTGGAGGTTGGAATGATGATATTGACCTTTTGTGACCCTCTTGACTTTAATCAACTGAAGGCTGGACTCTGTCAGTCTTGGCCCCAATTCTATGCTGAATTCTTCTCTGTCCAAACCCCTTCAGGAATATGTATGTACCCTTAGCTTAAAAATTTAAACTTCCAGGAGTTCCCGTCGTGGCGCACTGGTTAACGAATCCGACTAGGAACCATGAGGTTGCGGGTTCGATCTCTGCCCTTGCTCAGTGGGTTAAGGATCCGGCTGCCGTGAGCTGTGGCGTAGGTCGCAGACGCGGCTCGGATCCTGCGTTGCTGTGGCTGCGGCGTAGGCCAGTGGCTACAGCTCCGATTAGACCCCTAGCCTGGGAACCTCCACATGCCGCAGGGGCAGCCCTAAAAAATGACAAAAGGCAAAAAAAAAAAAAATTAAAAGTTCCCCAATTTTGCTGTTCCAGGAGACGTTGCTTTGCAAAAGCAAAAGATGCCCGGTGTTCTCCTTACTTTCTGCAAATAATAAACCCTTCCTTCTTCTGAGCTTTGCCTTGGTTGTGTCTTTTGGCTCCACACCCACCAAGAAGCAAACCCAGTTTCCAGGTAACAGTGGGGGTGAGATGTGATGACTAGGAAATCAGTCCACACTGTTGGGCTTCAAGGCCCCTTCAAGGAGACTGAACTCAAGGCCTCAGGCCAAGATAAGAATTACCAGCCCCTTGCAGTGGATAAGAAATGAAGTCCTGCTGTATATAGCACAGGGAACTATATCCCATCACTTGTGATGGAACACGATGCAAGATAATATGAGAAAAAGAATGTATACATATGTATAACTGGGTCACTTTGCTGTATAGCAGAAATTGACAGAACATTGTATTTTTTTTTTTTTTTTTTTGTCTTTTTGCCTTTTCTAGGGCCACACTCGCGGCATATGGAGGTTCCCAGGCTAGGGGTTTAACAGGAGCTGTAGCCACCAGCCTAGGGCACAGCCACAGCAACGCAGGATCCGAGCCACGTCTGCAAACTACACCACAGCTCACAGCAATGCCGGATCCTTAACCCACTGAGCAAGGCCAGGGATCGAACCCGCAACCTCATGGTTCCTAGTCGGATTCGTTAACCACTGAGCCATGACGGGAACTCCTGACAGAACATTGTAAATCAACTATGATAGATATGAAAATTTAAAAAAAGGAAAAAAAAATTACCACACCGTTATCATCACCCTCGCCTCACTGTAATTCCCCCCCCCCCCCCCCCCCCCCCCCCCCCCCCCCCCCCCCCCCCCCCCCCCCGCCTTGAGCAACATGGCCTACTCATTTCCTGCCCTGACTAGGAAAGGTATGTGGTCCACTCCTCACCCCGCCCCTTATAGACCCCAACCAACCAGGAAGTGTATTGTAAGACTCCTCTTTCCCCAACCAATCAGCAGGCCAGCAAGTGTATCCTGAGACTTCTATAAAAACAGACAACCCCCCACCACCACTGAGGTCAGCTCTCCCTGATTGTCAGGGAGTCTTCCTGCTGCACTACCAGCATTCCTTATCTCAATAAATTTATTTTATTTTTGGGCTGCACCTGTGGAATACGGTGGAAGTTACAGGTTAGGGGTCAAATAGGAGCTGTAGCCAATGGCCTACGCCACAGTCACAGCAACTCGGGATCTGAGCTGCATCTGCGACCTACACAACTCACAGCAAAGATGGATCCTTAACCCACTGAGTGAGGCCAGGGATCAAACCCTCATCCTCATGGATCCTAGTCGGGTTCATTACTGCTGAGCCACGGGGAACTCCCTGACCAATTAATGTTGAAGAGTGTCTCCCAAAGGCAATGGATTTTTGTTTTGTCTTAGTTAATGTTGAGTATTGAGCCATTATTCCTGGCTGTTGTTAGATTTAATTGTCTCTTCAGGCTACTTCCTATGGTTTATTAAAAAGACCATTATGGGAATAGGGCAGACATCCAGAGTCTATGACTTGCTGGAGGCTCTGGGAGGGGAAAAGGAGGGTGGAGTATGGTGAGGGAGCAGGCAGGGACTGATAAGCTTTGAGGTTCATGATAATTACTCCTCCCTTCTGAATTGCAGATATTGTTTTGGGGCCAGTGGAGGAAAAAATGTATATGTATATTACATGTTTTTTTTTTAAGATTTTTTTCTATTGTAGTTGATTTACAATATTCTGTCAGTTTCTGCTGTCTATGCCACAGCCACAACGTGGGATCCACGCCATGTCTGCAACCTACACTAGAGCTCACAGAAATCCCGGATTCTTAACCCACTGATCGAGGCCAGGGATCGAACTCGCAACCTCATGGTTCCTAGTCAGATTTGTTTCCACTGCACCAGGACAGGAATTCCTCTTTTCTTTCTTTTTTTTACTGTGTTTTTCTTCCAGTGTTTTTTTTCTTTCTTTTTTTTCTTCCAGTGTTGCTTCATAGTCATGTCCACTTAACTATGAGTATAATGAAATACTCTTTTGTGTTCTGTTTTTAAACCAAGCATTATACTACATTTGTAATGATGTTACTTATTCCTAATGAGTAGCTTTTAAAACAGACACAGTTCTCCCTGTTTTCTGACCATAAATGTAAAGCATAATCATTATTTTTTAAAATGCACACAATATACCAAGAAAGTGAAAAATCACCCTCGATATTTTCAAGGGTATCCTTCAAAATTTTTTTCTATGCGTATACAAATACATATAAAAATGGATTATATACTCTATCAAATTACCCATGACATTTTTCACAGAACTAGAATAATTCTAAAATTTATATGAAACTGTATAAGACCCAGAATTGCCAAAGCAATCCTGAGGAAAAAGAACAAAGCAGGAGGCATTATGCTCCCAGATGTCAGACAATACTACAAAGCTGCAGTAATCAAAACGGCATGGTATCGGAGTTCCCACTGTGGTGCAACACCACAGTCTTAACTCACTGAGCAAGGCCAGGGATCAAGCCTGCAGCCTCATGGATACTAGCTGGGTAACTCACTGAGCCACGATGAGAACTCCTATAGTAAAGTATTTTTTAATTTTTATTTTTTTGGCCACGCCCTTGGCATGTGGAAGGTCCCAGGATGAAGATGGAAACTGTGCCATAGCAGAAACACAAGCTGCTACAGTGACAATGCTGGATCTTTAACTAGCTGCACCACAAGAGAAGACCAGTAAGATATTTTAAAAATGTATATTTAAGTGTGGGTGTGCCGCAGTTTATTTACCCTTTCCCATTGATGAAACTTCATCTGTTTCCAAGTTGTCCCCATTATAACAGTCCTCATACACACATCTTCTCTCTTTAGGGCTAATTCCTAGCGGTAAAATTTGTGGGCCAAAGGGAATGCATATTTATTTTACATTACATTCTTTTTTACTAATTATAACTCCCAATAGAGTGGTAAAAGAGCTCCCCGCCCTTCACACTTGCCGTATAATTATCTTTCTTCATAGCCACAAAATAATCCTGAATTAATGCTCAGAGAACAGGCTTTCCAGTTTGGAGGCGAAGCATCCTTATCCCCCAGGAACGTCAAATGTTTCTGTCACCGCTGCCATATGGCGAGAGGGAGATCTGGGAGGACAGCGCGGCAGGACCAGCCCTGGCTCAGGTGGCCGACGCGGGTCTGACCCGGTGCCCGCCAACGCACGGCAGGAGGAAGGCCAAACGGGGTGGGGAACACGGGCCCCGGGTCCCAGAGAAGGCCGGATGGGGGAGTTCAGCCGTTCAGGGAAGAAGCGGGTGAGGTGAGGACTCGCGGGCCGCCCCGTCTTACCGCTGCCTTGACCCGCGGTGCGCTCTGAGGGAGGACACGAGCAGGCGTCGGGGCCGCGTTCGGGCCGCGAGGGCGGCGTGGACCCGCGCCCCGGAGCGCCTCGGAGCACCTCCGGGCCGAACCCGTCGCCTTTACTCCCGCGGCCTCAGATCCCAAACCGCCGCGCAAAGAGGGGAAAAGCCAGGACGGTGGGAATCCGACCCGAACCCGCGCGCGCCACCTAGTGGACGCGGACCTAAGGCCGGTTACGGGTCCGCTGTGCGGCTTCTATGAAATGGCAGCACCCGGTACACCTGGTACCTAGCCCCGGGGAGGACTGTTGTGAGCGTAAACTGAGATAATACATAGTGACTAGTATTTTTGGACTAAAATTACTTTAAAAAACTAAAAACTCCACCACCGCCCGATACAATCGACCTCACTTCCTGGAGGCTACAGGGGATGGAAGCGAAGATCTCAGGAGAGGTGTACGCCGTTCCGTTTTCTCAGTGCACCCTCTACTCCGCTGTCCCCAGTCCGGAAAGGAATGTTAGAAACCCTGGTCCTCCCTCTCCGAGAGCTCACCCTGTAACTGAAGGGACATGATGGGTACCCACGCCGGAAAATTATTTCAAAAGCCTTACCCGGGTTCAAATTAAATAGCATCTGACGGTTCTCTTGGGAGAAGGTGGGGGGACGGGGGGGGGGCAGCCCCTCCTGGCCAGCTGTGCGATCTGACAAAGTCCGCAGTCTACATGGCACAACCTGCTCACTTCTCTAGGCTTGTCCCAGTTGAAGGAAAGGCTGCTGGTCACCCTGAGGAAGGGGGTGGGGGAGGGTGCGAGGTTCTGTGTTAGCGGTTGCCATTGTTTTGCTCTGAGTTACAAGTGCCAACCTACCCACTCCCCCCGGGAAACTCTGGTCCCAGAAGCAGCAGGTCAAAACTTTAGGGGACGTGAGGAGGGCCACTGCTGTTCAGATGGCAGCCTCCGAAGGGGACGGGCCAGTAGAGAAGGTGAAGGGGGCTGGGGAGGTGGCGGAGGGATGAAAGGAGGGTTCTTGAGGGGCTGGTTTTGGCAAGAAGAGAATATGAAACTCAGGGAAGGAATTCCCCTTGTGGCTCACCAGGTTAAGAACCCGACTAGTATCCCTGAGGATGCCAGTTCGATCCCTGGCCTCACTTAGTGGGTTAAGGATCCGGCCTTGCCGCAGGCTGTGGTATAAGTCACAGATGCGGTTTGGATCTGGTGTGGCTGTGATGTAGGCCGGCAGCTGCAGCTCCAATTCCCAAGCTCCTCTGGCCCGGGAACTTCCATATGCTGCAGATGTGGCCCTAAAAAAAAAGGAAGGAAGGAAGGAAGGAAGAAAGAAAGAAAGAAAGAAAGAAAGATTCAAGGCAGAAGTGAAGGACTAATGGGGAGGTGCAAGTTGGCAAGAGATCGAACAAATAAGGTTGATTCCTTCAGAAAGATGTTTATCAAGGACGTTCTTGGCTTTCTAAGCAGGGATTCTCTGAGATGAGTTACTTTGCCCTGGCCTCGCTCCCGAGTGCTGGGTCAAGGAGGGAAAATGGAGAAAGGCTTTGGCTGGCATCTGGACCCGTGCTTGCCCAGCACTGCCCCTCAGGAGCTGTAGTCCAAGCCCCGGATCCTGTCCCCTGTTCTACAGCTCCTGAGGGGCAGGCTGACCCCTGACCCTGCCTCCTCCCAGGGGACGGATGCACCTTGCTTAAAGAGGAGCTCCAGCACCACACCTGCCAGAGACTTACTTGTACGCCATGCCAAGGGCCTGGGCCAGGACACCTTCAAAATTGTGAGTAAGGGGCCAGCCCAGGACCCTGTCCTCTGTTCCCCAAAGGTCAGGAGACCTGGGTCAGAAATTGGCTGTGGCTGTGGTACAGGCCTGCAGCTGCAGCTCCGATCCCACCCCTAGCCTGGGAACTTCCATATGCCGCAGGTGTGACCCTAAAAAGCTAAATTGAAAAAGAAAAGAAAGAAATCGGCAGACCTCAGACCCTTAGTTCATTTCCCCACTTGACACACTCTTCAGAAGGAAGTGGGTGAAAGGGTGACTGGCACCTCCTCATTAACACATGTAACTCTTCCTGGGCCCCAGGGGTGGCAGCTGGGCCAACCTGCTGGCTGCCTGGGGCTGCCCACTGGCCTCTTCTTTTCTCCTATCTGAGCCACATCTGTGAACTACACCATAGCTCACGGCAATGCCAGTGGCAGTGCCACTCCTATACCACAGCCACAGCCAATTTCTGACCCAGGTCTCACTTCACTTACTGCCTCCTCAGTGTAAGGAATATCTAAGGCCGCTGAAGAAGTTCCTGCGCAAGTTGCACCTGCCCAGGGATCTTCCGCAGAAGAAGAGGCTAAAGTACATGAAGCAGAGCCTGGTGGTCCTAGGGGACCACATCAACACCTTTCTGCAGCACTACTGCCGAGCCTGGGAAATCAAGCACTGGAGGAAGTAGGGCAGCTCCTTACCATTACCACTATACTCCCTCCCGGGCCGCCCCCTCAAGAATCAAGGTCAGGAGTTCCCGTCGTGGCTCAGTGGTTAATGAACCCGACTAACATCTCTGAGGATGTGGGTTTAATCCTCATAGATCAGTGGGTTAAGGATCCGGTGTTGCCGCGAACTGTGGCATAGGTCGCAGATGTGGCTCGGATCCCGTTGCTGTGGCTGTGGCATAGGCTGGCAGCTGTAGCTCTGATTCGACCCCTAGCCTGGGAACCTCCATATGCCGCAGGTGCAGCCCTGAAAAGACAAAAAAAAAAAAAAAAATCAGGGTCACACTTTGGTGAAGATCTGCTAGTCCTTCGTCTTCGTGTGAAAGAGTCAGGATGGTGGAGTGAGCACAGGGAAGGGGATGGAGAGAACAGGGGCCTCTGGTGACTTAGGGCAGCATCGAGAGGACAAAGAACTCTCCTGACACCGAGGAGCATGACCTCTGACGGAACAACTGCTGCAGTGTGGGGGTTCATCACCAATCCAGGGTCTTTCAGGTCTGGCAAATCCCCATCTCTCCAGTCCCTCAACCAAAAACTAAAGAGGCATCAGGTGGTCCGTTTCTCTCTGGGTGGTCCTGGTCACAAGACAAATGCTGGAGGGAGAGGGGCTGTGCCTCACCCCCCTCAGCCTTGGGCTTCTCCCCCCAGGATGCTCTGGCGATTTGTCTCCCTCTTCTCAGAACTGGAGGCAAAGCAGCTTCGCAGGCTCTACGAGTACACCAAGAGCAACCCGACGGCCAAGTTCCTGGTGAGGCTCCTCCCAGCCCAGCTGAGGGTGGGTTGGTGTGTTCTTGAATTGTAGAGGGAGACCTGGGGCCGATGGGCCCTCTGATACACCCAGCACCCCTCAGTCCTTTCCACACTCACGGCACCCACAGTGAGCACAGAGTGGGACTGAAGAGGGCAGAGACTCAGCTTCTCCCCTGTCCACACCGCACACTGATGTGCGCAGAGGAAGGGACATCCTGGAGGAGTCATGGGTGGGGACCACTGAGGCCAGGTAAAAAGGCTCTGGACACTGTCGCAAAGGACAGAGGACAAAACTTCTGGGTTGACTTTGTCCAAAAACAGTGGTAACATTTGTGTGTGTGTGTGTCTTTTGTCTTATTAGGGCCGCACCCGCGGCATATGGAGGTTCCCAGGCTAGGCATCGAATCAGAGCTACAGCTGCCAGTCTACACCACAGCCACAGCAATGCCAGATCTGAGGCTCATCTGCTACCTACACCACAGCTCAAGGCAATGCAGGATCCTTGACCCACTGAGCAAGGCCAGGGATCAAACCTGCATCCTCATGGATGCTAGTAAGATTCATTTCCGCTGAGCCATGACAGGAACTCCTGTTTTACATTTTTGCAAATCTTTTTAGTGTCTGACTTAAGAGAACATAGTTGGATTCTCATATCTGCTTCTTCAGCAATTCTCTTATGATATAATCGTTTGGTTGAAGTACATGAAGAAAGCTAGTCTCCCATAGTTATATAGTTAGAAAAGAAAGTTATTTATTAGCGTTTTCAGATAACTGTGGATATTTTTCTTTAAGACCAGAACCTAAATTCCGCAAGTGACAGTTACTTGATTGTAATGTGGAATCTGAACCATATCAGTGAACCTTTATTTTTTGTCTTTTTAGGGCCGCACCCGTGGCATATGGAGTTTCCCAGGCTAGGGAATTGGAGCTGTAACCGCTGGCCTACGCCACAGCCACAGCAATGCCAGATCTGAGCCACATCTGCAAACTACACCATAGTTCACAGCAACGCCGGATCCTTTAGGCCACTGAGTGAGGCCAGGGATCGAACCTGGGTTTTCTTGGATGCTAGTCAGATTTGTATCCACTGAGCCACAACGGGAACTCCCAGTGAACCTTTTAAAATAGGCTTTTTTTGAGTTCCCTGGCAGTTCAGCAGGTTAAGGACCTAGCATTGGCACTGCTGTGGCATGGGTTCAATACCTGGCCCAGGAACTTCTGTATACTGTGCGGCACAGCCAAAAACAAACAAAATTTTTAAATAAAATATAAAAATGGACTTTTTTACTCAACCATAAAAAAGAATGAAATAATGCCATTTGCAGCAATATGGATGGGCCTAGAGATTCTCATACCAAGTGAAGTAAGTCAGATAGAGAAACACAAATATCATACGATATCATTTATATGTGGAATCTAATAAAAATTAAAATGAAGTTACTCTGGGTTTTCATTTCTTCCTCTGAATGTCAAGGGTGGATCACTTCAGTGATTCCTCTTCTGAATATGAGGAGCTGCTCTTTTAGTGATTCCTGGATTTCACCAGCCAGGAAAATTTCTCTTTTTTTTTGTCTTTTTTTTTGCCTTTATGTAGAGCCGCACCCGCAGCATATGGAGGTTCCCAGGCTAGGGGTCTAACAGGAGCTGGAGCTGCCGGCCTTCGCCACAGCCACAGCAACGCAGGATCCGAGCCGCGTCTGCAACCTTCACCACAGCTCACGGCAACGCCAGATCCTTAACCCACTGAGCAAGACCAGGGATCGAACCCGCAACCTCATGGTTCTTAGTCGGATTCGTTAACCACTGAGCCACGAAGAGAACTCCAGCCAGGAAAATTTCAAAAGATGTTTTCAGCCTCTCAATTTTCTTTTTTTTTTATTTTTAGGGCCACACCCATGGCACATGGAGGTTCCCAGGCTAGGGGTCCAATCGAAGCTGTAACTGCCAGACTACCCCACAGTCACAGCAATGCCAGATCACAGCCAAGTCTGCGATCTACACCACAGCTCACGGCAATGCTGTAGCCTTAACCCACTGAGCGAGGCCAGGGATCAAAGCCACCTCCTCATGGATCCTATTCGGTTTCATTAACCACTGAGCCACTAAGGGAACTCTCAACCTCTCAATTTTAATTTTGTTGAGGACTTTAAAACAAATACCATTGTTTCATTACAAACACATTAGACAGTATAACTTCAAAAAGCAAAAGAAAGAACCACCAACCGAGAAGGGACAGTTGGTAGCCTGGCCCCAATGTCCCCATGCCCCCCACCCCCGAATCTGTGACTCCCACTCCATCCTTCTGGCTATGCAGTTTCCTGACAAGGGCAGGGCTGGGGACCTGTCAGCACATGGGGCCCCCTCTTAATACTGTGGCCCCTTGCAGGTGGCATTTTGCCCCTTGGACACCCCGGAGAGCTCCCTGCTGGCTGGCCAGGAGGACAGCCTGCCCAAGCTCTGCACTGCCTGGGGGCTGCACAGACACCTCAGCGGCATGAAGGAGAGGCTGTTCAAGATGCAGGCCCTGGGCCATGAGGCCTCACTGCTGCAAGAGCTGAGAGCTGGGAGCCACACTGGAAGAGGTAAAGCCCCTTTGGAGCCAGGGAGTGTCTGGGGCCAGAGGCTGCTGGGTTATAGGGGACAGTGAGAGGGGCCCCAGCCAAGGCTGGAACACGCAAAGGCCCCTCCCTTGCCCTGAGGTGCACAGATATGTTGGAGCCGCCCACCTGGAGCTCTTCTGGAACTGGCTTCTGGTGCCACACTTACCTGTCGTTGCGCAGCGACTGGGGGAGAAAATGAAGGCAAACAGGGTAGCCTAGAATCGTACAGAACGGTCCTACACCTGACCCAGGTGTTCCTCTAGGCAAGGGAGGCTGGGGCAGCCCGCGGGGCCTCTTCACCAGTCACAGCCAGGAGGCCAGGAGGGAGAGTGGGTCAGGCAGCTACTCAGATCCAGAACTCTGCCTTGGCTTTTTTTTTTTTTTTCGCTTTTTAAGGCTGCACCTTCAGCATATGTAAGTTCCCAGGCTACAGGCAGAATCAGAGTTGCAGCTGCCAGCCTACACCACAGCTATGGCAATGCCAGATCCCAGCCACATCTGCGACCTACACCACAGCTCACAGCAATGCCGCTGAATCCTTAACCCACTGAGCAAGGCCAGGGATTGAACCCACATCTTCATGGCCACTATGTCAGGTTCTTAACTGACTGAGGTACAACGGGAACTTCAGGGCTTACTGTTTAAATTGAGGAAGTAAAACATAGAGCGGAATGAAGGCCAGCCCTCATTTGGATGAACTAGGCCAAGCAGTCCGTGAATCAGATGAGCAAAGTGAAGAGGGGGGCTTTGGGGGCCAGCGGCTTCCTGTACCAGGTGATTTGCATTTCTTTCCTTTTTTTTTTCTTGGTCTTTTGAGGGCCACACCCGCAGCATATGGAAGTTCCCAGGCTAGGGGTCGAATTGGAGCTGTAGCTGCCAGCCTACACAACAGCCACACAGGATCTGAGCTGGATCTGCGACCTACACCACAGCTCACAGCAGGCTGGATCTTTTAACCTACTGAGCAAGGCCAGGGATCGCACCTCATCCTCAGGATACTAGTCGGATTCGTTTCTGCTGTGCCACATCGGGAACTCTGAAATTATAAATCTTAAAATAACATTTTATTATAAACATAGGTGTATCATAGACAATTAGATAATACAGGTCAATAAAAAATAAGGAAACATAAACATCACATTGTCATCCACTGTTAGATCTTTGCAGATTTTCTATTCATATAAATACCTTTATTGAACTAAAATGAGACCGTGCTGTATGTACAATTTTATTTTTTTTAATTTAATTTTATTTTTTTGCCTTTTGTCATTTCTTAGGGCCGCACCTGCGGCATGTGGAGGTTCCCAGGCTAGGGGTCTAATTGGAGCTGTAGTCACTGGCCTACGCCACAGCCACAGCAACGTGGGATCCGAGCTGCGTCTGCAACCTACACCACAGCTCACGGCAACGCCGGATCGTTAACTCACTGAGCAAGGGCAGGGATCGAACCCGCAACCTCATGGTTCCTAGTCGGATTCGTTAACCACTGCGCCACGATGGGAACTCCCTGTATATACAATTTTAATTTGAACTTGCTTTTCTCAATTAATCATCTCTACTTTCTATGTCGACATCTTCATTTCGCCTAATTGTTGGATTAAATACTCCATTTTTGAATTTTCCCAACAGTTAAGGATATCTTTTACACTGGTTCCCCAAACCATGCATTTCACCTGTATGTCTCTTAAGTCTCTTTTGACTTAACCAAGTCCCCCTTTTTCACACCCTGACCAGCTGAAGAGATCAGCTCTATTGCTCTGCAGGATGTTCCACTTTGTTTTCTTATTGCTTCTTCCTTCTGGCATCCTTTGAAGGATTTACTTTCCTTTGAAGCTTGTTCCTATCTGTGAGCAGGACTGTAGGTCAAGAGTCTTGATGAATTCGTGTTAAATACTTTTTCGGCTGGGATACATTCTAAAGATGAGGTTGTGTGAGAGTTCCCATCGTGGCTCGGGAAACGAGTCTGACTAGTATTCATGGGGATGTAGGTTCTGTCCCTGGCTTCGCTCAGTGGGTTAAGGATCCGCTCAGTGGGTTAAGGATCCGGCGTTGCCGTGAGCTGTGGTGTAGGCTGCAGACGTGACTCGGATCCCGCGTTGCTGTGGCTGTGGCGAAGGCCGGCAGCTATAGCTCCTGTTAGACCCCTAGCTTGGGAACCTCCATAGGCCGCGGGTGTGGCTTAAGATAAAAGGCAAAAAGACAAAAAAAAAAGTGATTTGCGTGGTGGTTTGGGGGTGCTGTGTTCATGAGTCAGTTCTCCCTTTTTTTTTTTTTTTTTTTTTTGCTTTTTAGGGTTGCACCTGAGGCATACGGAAGTTCCCAGGCTAGGGGTCAAATCAGAGCTGCAGCTGCCGGCCTACACCACAGCCACCAGCAACACTGTATCCTTAACCAACTGAATTAAGGATCAAACCCAGGTGATCAAACCCGCATCCTCATGGATACTAGTCAGGTTCGTTACCGCTGAGCCACAACGGGAATTCCCATGAGTCAGTTCTTAAGGAAAAAGATGGCGAGGGTGTTTGCATACAACCCCCCAGCAAAATACTGGGATCTGGGGTACAAAACTGAGAGAGGAGTGGGGAGGAATCTGGGTCAGAGGCCAGAGGTCATGAACTGTGGAGCTGGTCCTGACTGTGCCCCTAACTTGCCTTAGGCTTTGGGCAGCCCACTTCCCTACTCTGTGTCTGTGTGAGATCCCTCAGCTGTAAACCAGGGTGGCACCATCACCCTATCCCCCAGGGCTTCTGTGAGGAAAGAGTGAGGGACATTGGTTGGAAGCAAGATAAGATTTTGTTGTTTGGCATTTCAGTCCCTATCACCCCTTCCCCCGTGTCACAGACCAAGATTCTCTTAGTATTTGTGACGTCAAAGGACTGTCTCTGACCGTCTCTTTTTCAGGTTCCTTAAGAAAACTTCCTCAAAAACCAAAACTCAAAAGAAAGAGGATTAAGGAAGCCCCAGAAACCCCAGAGACCTGCCCATAAGAAGACCCAGCTGGGCCAGTGGGCCAGCTCGCCCTGGATACCAGAGCACTTACACCTGGGGCGTGGGGCAACGAGGGGAAAGAGAAATCGTCTTTATCAAAAGGATACTCAGGTCTTAATTATGTATAAATGGGGCGAGGAAATAAACATCCTTAAGACAGTTCTATTTGGCTAATAGTTATTCTTTTTTTTTTTTTTTTTTTTTCGTTATAGAGCAGTTTCTGGGGCACTGTCCGGCTTCCTGGTGCCCTGGTTTATCCTTAAGGGTCCCAACCGGGCAGTTATCATCACTATGTTGTTGACCTTTTCAGTTCTCTGCTATCTCTTTTGGATGATTGCAATTCTCGCCCAGCTCAACCCTGTCTTGGTTTTCATTTTCTTTTTAGGGCCGCACCTGCAGGAAGTTCCCAGGCCAGGGCTTGAATTGGGGCTGCAGCTGACTGCCTACGCCACAGCCACAGCAACACAGCAACACAGGTCCTAGCTGCATCTGTGACCTACACCACAGCTCATGGCAATGCTGGATCCTTAACCCACTGAGAAAGACTAGGGATTGAACCCCACATCCTCGTGGATACTAGTTGGTCAACCTTCTCTTCGAAACACAGTTGAAAAATAAAACCATTTGGTACATCATTAGCCTGAGGAAGAAGACCTGTTCGCCGGTGTTCAGTCACTGAGGTCACGAAGAGAATTCCTCCAGGTGCAAAATCACCTCCATACCCAGACCACCTTCCTTGACCCGCCTATTCTGGCCATCAGATGCCTTAAACGTTCACACAGCATTTGAATATCTTATTCTACAATATAGTATTTTTTTCCTGTCACCTTTTTTTACACTTTGATCAATGATGTGCCTATCTTACCTAAACTACGCTGTCTCTATAAAATGTTTATGTACTTCTCTGAGATAGAAAGTGCTGCCTTTCAGAAAAATACATTTTTTCCCTCCTTGGAGCCTGTGGATTTGAATACGGCTCCTGCCTGCTCACAACATGGGAATCAGCAAAGTGTTTAAAAACTGTTACAGAGCAGGGAGTCCCTGTCATGGCTTAGCAGTAACAAACCTGACTAGTATCCTTGAGGACATGGGTTCGATCCCTGGCCTTGCTCAGTCAGTTAAGGATCTGGCATTGCCGTGAGCTGTGGTGGGTTGTGAACACCGCTCAGATCTGATGTTGCTGTAGCTTAGCTGTGTTGTAGGCTGGCAGCTGCAGCTCCAATTCGACCCCTAGCCTGGGTACTTCCATATGCCTTGGGTTTGGCCCTAAAAAAAAAAAGTCTCATCAGGTAGCACGTCAGCCTCATGAAAACTGTTACAAGACAATAAGACTCCAGTGGGGCCATCAATAGAATAGGAGAACATGTTTGGAGAGAAAATCTGTCTCACCAGAATTATACCAAAGTACATTTCCAGGATAAAATTCTTATTTCTGCCATCCTTGGGAGTAAATTCTTTTTCTGTGTTCTAAAACAAAACAACAACAAAAAAAAAAAAAAAAAAAAAAAGAGGAGAAGGGATATGAGAAAGGGAGGGAGGAGGAGGGGGTGAAGATGGTACATTGTTTCTAGTCAGAAGGCCAGGGTGATGACAGTCACCTCCAGGAAGAACAGCAGGTCCAGTCACTTCCCCAGAACACACGGACAGCACACAGTTGCCAGTGTGGCCCTGGAGTGCATGGGACCCGAGAAAAGGTGTGGGGCCCTTTTTCCTTTCCTCCATCAATTTGTATTCAGGAGTGAATATCATCAAAGATTTAAATTGTTAACGTGGGAGTTCCCGTCGTGGCACAGCGGTTAACGAATCCGACTAGGAACCATGAGGTTGCGGGTTCGATCCCTGGCCTTGCTCAGTGGGTTAACGATCCGGCGTTCCATGAGCTGTGGTGTAGGTCGCAGACGCGGCTTGGATCCTGCGTTGCTGTGGCTCTGGCGTAGGCCAGCGGCTACAGCTCCGATTAGACCCCTAGCCTGGGAACCTCAACATGGCGCAGGTGCGGCCCTAAAATGACAAAAGGCAAAAAAAAAAAAAATTGTTAACGTGAATATCAATCAAGACTGGACAAGTACAGGGAAGCAAAAATGGAGAGGGTGGTGGCAGCCCCAACGCCTTCTTTGCTCCTTATACCCACTGCCTCCCAGAGGCAAGATGAGAGGCTGAGGCAGGGGCCCGGGGTCAGCCTGGCGTGGTCCCTGACAGTCCTGACAAAGCGGGGGAGTGTTTGTGAGAGAAAGGCAGGCAGGTTGGAAGATATCCTTGATGACTGAGGGCTCTCCGATTTCCTCTCCTCCTGAGAGATTCCCTGACAAAGTTCCAGGGAAAGGGTTGGCTGATTGGGGAATGGACCACACAGTAAGGAAGTGCCCCTTGTGTGTGAGGCAGCACCGCCACCTAGAGGATGTATGAAGCTCTACATCCTTCCTGTGAAAAGCGATGGATGGAAAGAGACCAGGAGGAATGGGGGAAGAAGCTTCCTATCAGCCTTGAGGGCAAATCAGGAGACCTGAAGGCAAAATTGGCAACAGATGCGGCTTGGTTTTGGCGGCTTCTTAACCCTTTCCTCAAATCCTCCAGGAGCTCAGAATTCCAAAAAGACAGATCATGTAATATTGCTCCACTCAAAACTCTCCAGTCAATCACATAGAGGATTTTTTTTTTCTTTTCTAAAGCTTTTTAGAGCTTCACCTGTGGCATATGGTCGTTTCCAGGTTAGGGGTCAAATTGGAGCTGCAGCTGCCGGCCTACACCACAGCCACAGGAAAGCGGGATCCGAGCCACGTCTTTGACCTACACCACAGCTCACAGCAACGCCAGATCCCTGACCCACCTGAGCAAGGCAAATGATGGAAGCCCCATCCTCATGGATACTAGTGGGATCTGTTTCTGCCGCGCCACAAATGGGAACTCCCCAGAGGATTTTTAGGGCAGTGAAAATACTCTGTATGATACTGGAATGGTGGACACATGCCATCATACTTTTGTCCAGACCCATAGAACCTGCTACAGCAAGAGGGAATCCTCACGTAAACTATGGACTCTGGGTGATTCTGATGTATTCCGATGATGGAGGTTCATCAGTTGTAACAAACGTACCCCTCTGGTGGGGGATGTGGACAACAGGGGAGGCCCTGCGTGTGTAGGCTATGTGGGCATGGCAGTATAGGAAGTCTCTGTGCCTTCTGCTCAGTTTTTCTGTGAACCTAAAACTGCTCTAAAAAATAAAGTATTAAGGTGTTCCCAACGTGGCGCAGTGGAAACGAATCTAATTAGGAACCATGAGGATGTGGGTTCGATTCCTGGCCTCACTCAGTGGGTTAAGGATCCAGTGTTGCCATGAACTGTGGTGTAGGTCGAAAACTCTGCTCCGATCCCACGTTGCTGTGGCTGTGGCGTAAGCCAGCAGCTATAGCTCTGATTCGACCCCTAGTCTGGAAACTTCCATATGCTGCAGGTGTGACCCTAAAAAACTTAAAAAAAAATTAACTTTAGAAAAACAAGCAAAAGGAGTTCCTGTTGTGGCTCAGTGGTTAACGAATTCGACTAGGAACCATGAGGTTGCAGGTTCAATCCCTGGCACTGCTCAGTGGGTTAAGGACCCGGTGTTGCCGTGAGCTGTGGTGTAGGTTGCAGATGCAGCACGGATCCCGCGTTGCTGTGGCTGTGGTGTAGGCCAGCAGCTACAGCTCCTGTTAGACCCCTAGCCTGGGAACCTCCATATGCCATGAGTGCAGCCCTAGAAAAGGCAAAAAGACAAAAACAACAACAACAAAAAAAAGCAAAATCCTCCAACAGCTCTTTATAGTATGCAGATTAAAAGCCAAAACCCTTTTTTTTTCTTTAGTCCCACAGCATACGGAGGTTCCCAGGCCAGGGGTCTAACGGGAGCTGTAGCCGATGGCCTACGCCACAGCTCACAGCAACGCTGGATCCTTAACCCATTGAGCAAGGCCGAGGATCGAACCTCTGTGCTCATGGATGCTGGTCAGATTTGTTTCTGCTGAGCCATGACAGGAACTCCTAAAAGCCAAAGTCTTTTTATTTTTTATTTTTTTTGGCTTTTTAGGGCTGAACCGGGGGCATATGGAAATCCCCAGGCTAGGGGTCAGATCAGAGCTGTAGCTTCTGGCCTACACCACAGCCACAGCAAAGCAGGATCCGAGCCGTGTCTGCAACCTGCACGACAGCTCTCGGCAACACTGGATCCTTAACCCACCAAGGCATGCCAGGGATTGAACCTGTGTCCTCATGGATACTAGTCAGGTTTGCTACCGAGACACAATGGGAACTCCTAAAAGCCAAAGTCTTAAAACAAAATAGCCAAAGTCTTCAAAAGGGCCTAGAAGTTCCTTCGATCTGTTTCAGTCATTCTGTTCCCTCTCTGCCCTCATCCTTGCTTTTCTCATACTTGTCAAACATAGTCCTGCCTCAGGGCCTCTTTGCTGGCTGTTTCCTGTCTCTGGAATGTTCTTCCCTAAATTATCCACTTGGCTAACTCCTTCTTTGCCTTCAAATCTTGGTTCAAATGTCACTTCCTGAGAGTAGCCTTGCATGTCCCTCTGTTTGAAATCCCAACACCCCCCACACTCTGCATATGCCTTACTCTGTTTTTGTTTTCCCAAAGTACTTACACCTCTCAAATAGTACATAATTTAATGATTAAATTTCTTACTTATTGGTGTTCTCCTCCTGTTAAAATGTAGGTTCCAGGGGGTTTTCTGGGCTTAGTGATTTGGGTGTGTTGCTTTCACCGCTGCAGCCTGGGTTCACTCGCTGGTCTGGGAACTGAGATCCCACATCAAGCTGCTGCATACTGTGGCAAAAAAAAGAAAAAAAAGTTCCAAAAGGGCAGAGCTTTTTGATTGTTTTATTCATTGCTCTATCCCAAGCAGTTACAAAAGTACCCAGCATGCATGTAGTAGGCATTTAACACACATTTGTAGAATGAATGATTGAATTAATCAATGAACCAAAACAGAGTCTTTAGTCCAATCACTGCTTGGTTCAGAAGAGTTAAAAAAAAAGCCAGGAGCAGGATGAAATGTATGAGAGTTCCTTATACTAGTCTCTCTACTTTTGTATGTGTTTGAAAATTTCCAAAACAGAAAGTTTCCAAAGATTAGCCAAGTCATCGCCTCTCTCCTATTTCTAAAAGAGCTATAATCCTTCTGGTTTAAAACAGGATAGTTTTGGAGTTCCTGAAGTGGCTCAGTGGAAATGAATCTGACTAGGAACCATGAGGTCGCGGGGTCGATTCCTGGCCTTGCTCAGTGGGTTAAGGATCTGGCATTGCCGTGAGCTGCGCTGTAGGTCGCAGACGCGGCTCAGATCTGGCGTTGCTGTGGCTGTGGCATAGGCCGGCGGCTACAGCTCCAATTTGACCCCTAGCCTGGGAACCTCCATATGCTGTGTGTGCAGCCCTAAAAAGACACAAACAAAAACAGGATAGTTTTCAGCCTTTAGCTTTAGTCTAGAAGCTTATCCTACACAGACTCTACCCCCAGGAATCATTTTCTCTAAGGAGGTGGTAGGAAGGGCTCACTAGAGTCCAAATCAAGACTTTTTTTTTTTTGTCTTTTGACTTTTTTAGGGCCGCACCCGTGGCATATGGAGGTTCCCAGGCTAGGGGTCCAGTCGGAGCTGTAGCTGCCGGCCTATACCACAGCTCACGACAACGCTGGATCCTTAACTCACTGAGTAAGGCCAGGGATCAAACCCGAATCCTCATGGATACTCATTGAATTCTTAGCTCGATGAGCCACAGTGGGAACTCCTGTGCCATATTTTAGATTCCACATATAAGTGGAAATAGTCAAATCAGTCAAATTAAATTTTGACTTCAGATAGCTGATAAGTTACCAGAGAACTGGAACAGGAGGATCATAGTCTTAGGAGATGCTCTGGAATAAGAAATGTTCTGGCTGCAGGTAGAACAGATTCAGGAACCTTGTTTATGAGGAGGCTCCTGAGAGTTAAGACTGAAAAAAAGTCAACCAGTCACAGACCCAAAATGTGTAATAACCTCATGACTAATCCAAGAAATGCAAACGAAAAGAATAATTCTGTGTATCACATTAGCAATGAAAAAAATCATAAAGCCAGGGTGTTGATGTGGGTGTGGAAAAATAAGTTCTGATATATTATAACCTGAATTGAAAGTGATACAACCTGGCAGCACGTGTCAAAACCTGACCCAGCAACTCCACTACCCGGCATTTATAACACAAGAATCAGAGATGGGTGCAAAGTTTCAGGGTCAAGGATAATCATCATAGAGGAATTACAAGAGAGAGAAACTAGTAGCGATTTAACGTCCAGTATGGAGGTTTAACAATATATCCGCCAGGAGTTTCCATCGTGGCGCAGCAGAAATGAATCTGACTAGGAACCATGAGATTGTGGGTTTGATCCCTGGCCTCGCTCATTGGGTTGAGGATCCGGCATTGCCATGAGCTGTGGTGTAGGTTGCAGACGGGGCGCGGATCTGGCTGTGGTGTAGGCCGGCGGCTACAGCTCCGATTGGACCCCTAGCCTGGGAACCTTTGTATGCCGCGGGCACAGCCCTAAAAAGCAAAAAGCAAAAAAACCCCAAGCCAAACCAAACCATATATATATATATACACACACACATACATATGTGTGTGTGTGTGTGTATCAGTCAGTTCTGATACTTCAAGACACAGGCTTCGTTCCCTTTCCTTTGTGTCTGAGTTGTACTTGCTGACCAACTTCTAATGAATAGAATATGGTGAAAATAATGATGAGTTTGACTTCCTAGGGCAGGTCATGAAAGACATTGTGGCTTCTGTCTTGCTCTTTCTGTGGGGAGTCGCTTGCTCTGGGAGAAACCAATTGCCTTGTCAAGGAGATCTGCAGCACCATGGAGCAGCCCACCTGAGGAAGAACTGAGACCTCCTGCTAACAGCCATGTAACTGAGCTGTCTTTGAAGCAGATTCTCCAGCTGCAGACGAGTCTTAGGATGACTGCAAGCCTGGATGCCATTATTAATGCAGTCTCATGGACACCCTAAATCAGAACAACTTGGCCATGCTTGAATGCCAGTTTCACAAGAATTGGTTTTTTATTGTCCATGGCCATGGCATGCAAAATTTCCTGGACCAGGGATGGATCCCACACCATAGCAGTGACCCGAGTCACAGCAGTGACAGCGCTGGATCCTTAACCCCCTGAGCCACCAGGGAATTCCAATAATTTTTTTTTCTTGGTTTTTTTTTTTTTTTTTTTTTTTGGCTTTTAGGGCTGCACCTGTGGCATATGGAAGTTCCCAGGCTAAGGGTAAAATTGTGGCTATAGCTGCCAGTCTACACCACAGCAACAGAGGATCTGTGCCATGTTTGTGACCTCACCACAGAATTCCCTTCCCAGTAAATAGGCTGAATAATATTCCATTGTATGTTATGTACCACACTGTTGATCCATTCATCCACTGATGGACATTGGGTTGCTCCTACCTTTTCGCTGAACATGGGTGTACAAATATCTGTTTGAGATCCTGCTTTCAATTCCTTTGGATATATACTCAAGAGGGATGATTGGATTACATGGTTAATTCTATTTTTAATTTTTTTAGTTTCCCACAGCAGATACACCACTTTACATTCCCACCAATAAGGCACAAGGGTTACATTTCTCTACATCCTTGCCAACACTTACTTTGATAGTGAGCATCATGAGTATAAATTTGCCTTGAATTTTGGAACTACAGAAATAATTGTGTGGTTTGATAGTATATGTTACTTTTTTTTTTTTTGGCCACGCCATGCAGTCTTTTTTTGCTTTTTAGGGTCGCACCTGCAGCATATAGAGGTTTCCAGGCTAGGGGTCTAATCGGAGCTATAACTGCCGGCCTGCACCACAGCCACAGCAACTACTATACAGTCTCCTGATGTGGTGGGATCTCAGTTCCTAGACCTGGGATTGAACCTGAGCTGCAGCAACGCAAGCACCAGATCCTAACCACCAGATCACCAAAGAACTCCCAAGTAAACTCTGTATTTGCTACATAAACTCACAAATCAGCAAAGCTTACAAACTGGAAATAGTCTTAATTCTATGTTATATGATCACATGACATGGCTTTTAACAAAGCTTTAAATAAAATGCTGCATACGTACCAAGAAGTGGCAACTCAAGCTTTAAGGGAAGTTTTCTCTTGTCCTTTCAGCTTGTTGAATGAGATTTTATGCAAGAAATGACATTCTACACAAAAGAGGAAACAACATGTACAAAGTCATGGAGATGTAAAAGGAAAAAAAATTAAATTTAGTATCTCCAAAGGTGGCAGGTGGAGTCAGTGCCAACTACTCCATGTGAAGGTGGGATTTTTTGTCTAAACGCTGATCAATTTTCAAAATCTGGCTTCACTTCCTTTAACTTTTGAGTGCTTAAGACTCACGCTGTTTCATAGTGGAGGATTTTTTTTTTTAAAGACCCATTTCGACCCCCTTTATCTGAGGAAATGAAACACAAAGAAGCTGATAATGATGTATCTCAAATTCCTACTGTTCAGGAGCAGGGTTGGAACTACAACCCACACCCAGGGTTTTCTCCACTACTGCCGGCAGAACTTCACCTATTTTCAGTCTTTTAGAGTTAAAGAACTGGGGAAAAGAACGGTGTGATTATTTTGTAAAAATGCCTTGAATTAATGTCGTGCTTGTCTTTTCCAAAGTCCTTTCATGAGTGCCAACTCCAGATGCTATTGCCATGTTTCACCCCATCACTGCCTCACATCCCACTCTTCTTCAACAAGAGCACTTCTGTTCTTGTCCCCAGTTTCTCTTGCACTGTTGTTCCTTTTTTTTTTGTTTCTTTTATGGCTGCACCCACGACACATGGAAGTTCCCAGGCGAGGGGTCGAATCAGAGCTATAGCTGTCGGCCTACACCACAGCCACAGCAACTCAGGATCCGAGCCGCATCTGGGCATCTGGGACCTACACCACAGTTCATGGCAATGCCGGATCCTTAACCCACGGAGCAAGGCCAGGGATTGAACCCACATCCTCATGATCCTAGTCGGGTTCATTAACCGCTGAGCCTCGAAGGGAACCCCCCTCGCACCATTCTTTAAGAGGAACAGTCTGCAATGTTTACTTCCAAGTCCCAATCAAAAGTGATCACAACTAAATTGGAAACGGATACACTATGAATGCAGGAACACTATATTTATTAAGTCAATAATTCATCTTTAGCAATACAAGTACAGAATATATCACAATGCTGATTACAAACATACTTAGTATGGTTTAATGGTTACAAACAACGGTGGGCACTACAAGTTTGTGATAAGGATGATACGAAAGGTCATTCTGACACAATGAAGAAATGTCTTAAAAAAAAAAATCTATCAATGACCTTAGATATTTCTCTAGAAATCACTGTGGCACTATTAGTGGGGATTTCCATGTAAAGAGTTGATAGTGATTTGCCTAATGGTTTCATTAAAAGCTTTTAATTTCGAGTCTATTAAACTAAAATCCCCTGTTGCTGAATAAAGTATAAAAATAGTACTGACCTGGTAATATTTAATAAAACATAGCATTCATTCACATCATAAAAGGAAAACTAAACTAAAAAGTTTTAGTTACCATGGGAACATGTCTTCCCATAAAAGGAATCTACAGAAATGAGTAATGTTAACACAAATGGTACCTGCAAAGTTATTTAGTGATCCAACACTTAACTTGTGCACCACAAACCAAGTTTTCTAGATATCTATATATAGCATATATTTTTAATCTTAAATTTTACTTTTGAAAAAAAATGTGCACTTCAACAAACTCACTAAGGCCACTCATGCTATAGATGCCTAGGATTGCAATTAAAGAGCATTAATTAAAAAATCCTAAAGCACACTCCTTCAGATCACCAACAGGGTAAAACCAGTTTTCTGCCTAAACATTCCTGAGATTTGTGGACAATACAACTACTTGCATTCAAGCTGGAGATTAAATCAAATGTCAGATTAAAAAAAAAAAAGGAATTTCCTAACAAGAACTGAGGTCCTCCAAAGCCAAGAGGTGAAATACATATGTTAATTCCTAAAGCAAAAATAAAACTCTTTAAAAACATTATTTTACTTATAGATATCTTTCCAGTAGTAACTTTGCCATTCAGGAAAAGAACAGTTTGGAAGTATCAAGGCTATAAATTCAGGTGAAAAAGAGTAAAACTGAGCGGCAGTTATACAAGTATCTCCTGTTTTGAAAAGTTCACTTTATGCCACCTTGGTTTTATGAAAGACCTACATTAGCATCTGTCTCTACTAACTGAAAGACATTGGAAAAGGATTTTCACTTTTACAAAAAAAGGTGAAAAGCCAAAATAGCATCCAGTGGGTATTTTGCAGACAGCTGTTACAGAGGCAGGGGCACCCTGAGCAGCAAGAGTGGCACTGCCAAGCTCCTTTCCTGGAACTACACTCAGCATCTCAACTTCAAGTCACCATAGCCTCGACTGTGTAAACTTCTGTGCTTTATTTCAATTTCTTGTGCATCTGTTAGCAAGATGTGTCCCAACTGCCTCTTTGCTGTTCACCCATTTTGGCTTTGAGAGGTTTCACAGGAACTTTCTACTTTTGGAAGTGTGTGTGCGTGTGTGTGTGGGGGGGTGCCTGCACCTGCTACTTGGCAAACCATTCTTTCAATCTGTGAGGTATGGCCAAGAGCTTCAATCGTATCCTCGGGAAGTGTTTATTATTCAGCATCTGGCTGCACTGCAAGGAGCTGCCAAATGACATTCTCATTATTTGTAAAATTGCAGTCATTGGACCTGATTTTCACAATATTATAAACTCTTCCCAAACAGGTTAAGAGCAAAGGTCTTTATCAAATCTTTTATTGTCATAAATGAAAGCACACCTGTGTGGGGGTTATTCCAAAGCAATAGTGAGTTCATATTTTGCTGACAGAGCTTTGATGGTAAGAAGGGTCCTAATGCTTTGGGGATCCATAAAAATTAAGGTCTAAAAAACCCAGCCGGCTCTCTTAAACTGAGACAGGAGTGACCGACCACCAATGTGGCAGGTGAGTGTTACAGGGCTCCCCAATGCACCCAACTTGAGTAGCACCAAACTTTAGGAAAAGACTGGGTAAGAGAAAAAATGAAAGTCAGGAAAGGATGAGACCAAAACCCCTTATTTAACACTACTTTGCTGAGTTTCCAGAAAAACCTTTTAAGCTGACCCAGGTTTCCCGACACACAAACCCCTCATATATGAAGTCTGTTCAAGCAATTGGCTATTGTGAGGTAAGTTTTATTATTTTCAAGATTTTTTTTCCTAACCCCATAAATCGTGATGATATTACCTCCTTAACATATCCTAAACATCCCGACTAAAAGGATAAATTCCACACTTAAAATTATTTAGGTATTATTTTTCATTAGAACCAGAAGTAAAAGCACATTAAGTCACATCACTAACAGAAACTGGCAATTAAATCAGAGTATATGGATTTACATTAAAGCAGTGGTAATACAGGGAAACTACCAATGATTTTTTTTTTTAAAAGAAAAACTGGCTGCCATTTAACATTATCACCCTGTGATCCTATGCTGTTAAATAACATTTTGCTTTATCACTGAATGCGAGCTAAGCTGAGTTCAAACCAAATTAGAGAAGATGAGGCCTTAAGTCATCTGCTTGATTTTATCCTAGGAAATGCTATATGTGCACAAAACCAAAAATGTATATTTAAAAAAAAAAACTTCATATGGAAACATAAGTTTTAAAATATTTATTGAAAAACAATTTACCATGACATTCCTATACCACAAACATACCACAGGACTCTAAATAACCAACAGAAGTATACAAAGCCTATCCTCAAAATATCTTTGGAGGTATTAAATACATAGGCCCAGGAGGATAGAGTTGAGTAACTTAAAACTGTTAGTCCTTGGTCACACAGAATATTTGGTAATTAATAAAGAGGTGCCTCTTGGTATTAAACTGCAATTAACTGGAAGGGGGAGGTAACAGTGGGCCAATGTACGCTTTTCAAAATGAAAAAGAAGTCTATTTGAGGATTAAATCCAGGTTTCAAAATCACATAGCTATCTATAATCTTAGGGTCTGGGCTTGCTTCATCTCTTTAGGTACCTCCCCTAGTCAATCCCCTCCTGGGGACTTAAAAACACTGGCTCATAACTAACAAGACAGCAAATAACAGATTTAAATGAGGTTGTATTTGGGAAGTTAAACAAGTATTTAAAATCAAATTTATCTGAAATTTCCAATTACTTTTTCTGTACTCAAATGTGGTAGACAGTTCGGATCCCGCCCCCCACCACCCCAATGTGCCTATTAAAACCAAAATTTAGCACACATCCATTTACCCACAGACCACTCCAAGCATCAGCCAGGAGCTACATTTCTAACAGCCAAGTCGTGAACCCCTGAAAATAGGGGGGAAAACCCTGGTTCTTAACTACAGAGGCACCAAGTAGGCCACTATAATAAGAACTGAGGTAACAGCAAAAGACCTTTTTTGTTTCGCAGACTGCTACATGTCACAACTTCTCAAATTGCCATATTACCTCAATATTAAATAACCTGACTGGCTTAAAAAAAAACTCAGAACTCAATAACAAAGACAAGTTAATGAAACAGATGTATCATCAGGGGAATCTTTTCCATTGACTCTTGAATTTCAAATAAAATGTCCTAGTTGCACTTTTAACATAAACATGAAGAATTTTTAAGACTTGCTTATTTTTGGGAATTCGTTATTTTCATTAATCCCCATAAACTACAGTAACCTAAAATTTTGACCTGAACATGAGCTATTTAATGACTCTTAGCCAGTATTACTTGTCAACTGTGTTGATTATTAAGGTAACATTTAAAATGAGGGGGGATGGCTGCAGCAGATACTTATAGACTTGCTTATGGCATTGCCATCTGTGCACCTTGACTGAAATCGCCAAATCTCCCTAGTTCGGTGTCTATAACATTAATAGAGTTTTTGCATTATCAGTTTTTGTTATATATCTCAATGAAATCATCCTACTGATAGAAGTATAGGCAGGGGCTAAAATAATAATCTAAAGCCTCTGGTCCAAATAACCCCTTTCTATCTTAGGCTGGTCCTTTTCAGATCCTCCTGGTCCTGTTTGCAAATGCTATCAGAGCATCTTCATTTTTGTACCCCAAAAAAACACAACAAAACCTAAACAACTGAAGAGCTAAAATTGCTGGTTTATCAGCTTTTCTACTACTTACAGATCAACACTGGTCCAGTTTAGATGAATCTGACAGTCCTTCCCTTGTAACAGAGCTCTGGAGTGCTTGTATCCACTTCTCTGGGTAAGGTAGCCAAACTTAAGTCAGGACGTCCCTCTTCTATTAGCACTTGTGTCAGCTCTTCTATACTGCATATAAAGATTTTCCCATAAAATTTCTTTACAATACAGTATTGAATACCTCCTCAAGGAAGAATTATATGTTTAAAAGTTGTTAAAATCATCCTTACATAATAAGAATGCAACTCTTTTTAAACTCTTAAATAGTTTATTTAGGGGTTCTCTTTTTCTTTCAGGCTTTCTGCAAAATGAATTATTTTTTTAAAAAGAAAAAAAAAATCCTGTTGTTTGTTCTACTAGGTTGAAAATATGGGTCAGACTACTTATACATGCGGTACATGCTGAATATAACTGAATATATGCTTATTCCTACAGACACTCTGCAAGATAGGGATCACCCAAATAGGGTCAATGGACTGGACCAGTGTTTCAATGTAAATTCCAGCCCCAAAAAACAACATGGTTTTGATTTCACAGTATGAATTCCCTGGAATCTGGGAAAAGGTAAATTAGTTAACTGAGGTCCTCCCCTCAGCAGCTCGGTCCCTCAACATTCTGAGAAATCAGGAAGGACTGCACCACTTCTTCAGTGGACTGGGGGCTGGTGTTGACGTCTTCGAGAGCATCGGTCACTGAATACTGCCGATCTCGCAACCGGTTCCAGTTAGACAGAACGTTGTGATATTCAAACACTTTCTCGTAATTCCCAATGGAGTTGTAAAGTTTAATGAGACCTCGGTAATCATATTCTAGTCCACTGTAGCCTTCACCAAAAAGTTTCTTCCCTGAAGGTAACCAGAAAAAGAAACCAAGTTCAAAATAATGAAATGACAAATGGCTTTCCTAAGAGCACACAAGTTCAATTCTTTAAAACAGGGTGGCTTTGTTTTATTCCCTTAAAACAGATAGATTCAATTCTTTTATCAGTGCTCCCCAACACAGTCCTACTCATAAACTACCTCTAAGACTTAAAAAATTTCCTGTCTAAAGCACCTAATCTCACTAGAATTATAAAATTTCATAGTCTAAAGAGACTGATTTGAATGGCAGCACCTTCAACAGTAGAAAAGTACACGCACAAGGCTATTCATTACAGCATCGTTTATGAGTGTAAAATATGAGAAACGAGTGAAGATATGCAGGAGAATGGTTCAATTAACTATGTAACACCCACTCAATGGCATTATGCAGCTATATACAGAGGCGGGAACTGTTAGCTCTTTATGAACTGACACGGAGTGATTTACTAGGTACACTGTTAAGCGGGGAAAAAAAAAAAGTCAAGGTACAAAAAAGTACCTGGAGTATGCCACCTTTTATGTAAAAAACGCAAAGCAGATTATTTATGTATTTGAACATTTGTACAAAAAGATACACAGAAGGGATAATGAGAAACTAATAAGACTGCTAACCATAGGAATCGGTGGGAAGTGAGCAGAAGAAATTAGGTGGAATCACACACCTGTGAGCATATCATTCTATATAGTTCCAACTTTTAGAATATTATTATTTCATATACTAAATAAATAAAAATGAAAAACTAAATAAAAATAGTGGAATGTTATACAAACATAAGCAAATGAACCTCGTTATCTCTCAAATGAATATTCTGATAGCAGGGGGCAAGGGGATAAATAATCCAAGCAGAATTTTTTTTTTTTGGGCTTTTTTTAGACCCACACCTGCGGCATATGGAAGTTTCCAGGCTAGAGGCTGAATTGGAGCTGCGGCTGCTGGCCTACACCACAGCCAGAGCAACACCAGATTCTTAACCCACTGAGCAAGTCCTGGGATTGAATTTGCATCCTCATGGATACTAGTCAGGTCCATAACTTGCTGAGCCACAATGGGACCTCCAAAGTAAATTTAATCAGTATTCTCATTATATATCTTCAGGCTAAAGACAAAATAAAAAATGAGCAGTAGGAGTTCCCTTAGTGGCTCAGTGGTTAACGAATCCGACTAAGAACCATGAGGTTGCGGGTTCGATCCCTGGCCTTGCTCAGTGGGTTAAGGATCCAGTGTTGCCGTGAGCTGTGGTGTAGGTCACAGACACGGCTCGGATCCCGCATTGCTGTGGCTGTGTCGAAGGCCGGCGGCTACAGCTCCTGTTAGACCCCTGGCCTGGGAACCTCCATGTCGCGGGTGCGGTTCTAGATAAAGGCAAAGACAAAAAAAAAAAAAAAAAAGAGCAGTAGGTTTGGTTTTGACAGTACTATGGGTTAGCAATTCTAAAACTATTTTACTTGTATTTCAGGATTAAGCGAGGTAATGTATTATGGATCATGAGAAATCCACACTTACATGGATGGACATATGATTTATGACAAAAATAACAGCAGAGGGGAAGAGGATGGTCTTTTGAGGAAAAAAAAAGGTCCTGGTCAACTGTATATGCATATTTGGGGGGTGGGGGTTTGATCCCTATCCCACACCATAAACAAAAATCAATTTCAGGACTATAGATCTAAATGTGAATGATAAAAGAAAGTTTCTAAAAAATAATCTTCCAAAAGAATATCCTCATGACTTTGAGGTAGGAAAAGAACATAAAACAGAATATAAAAAGTGTTAACCATAAAAGAGAAGAGCAATGGGGAGTTCCCATTGTGGCTCAGTGGACGGGTTTGGATCTGGCGTTGCTGTGGCTGTGGTGTAGGCCGGCGGCTACAGCTCCGATTAGACCGCTAGCCTGGTAACCTCCATATGCCGGGTGTGGCCCTAGAAAAGACAAAAAAAAAAAAAAAAAAAAAAAAAAAAAAAAAAGAGAGAGAGAGAGAGAAGAGCAATATATATGCTTACATTAAAATTTGAGAATTTCTGTTCCCTGAAAGACACCATTAAGAAACAAGCAGCAGGGGAGCTCCTGTCGTGGCTCAGTGGTTAACGAATCTGACTAGGAACCATCAGGTTGCCCGTCAGATCCCTGGCCTTGCTCAGTGGGCTAAGGATCCAGCGTTGCCGTGAGCTGTGGTGTAGGTTGCAGACGCGGCTCGGATCCCGCATTGCTGTGGCGAAGGCTGGCAGCTACAGCTCCTGTTAGACCCCTAGCCTGGGAACCTCCATATGCCGCAGGTGCGGCCCTAGGTAAGGCAAAAAGACAAAAAAAAAGGAAGAAGAAGCATGCAGCAGGGAGTTTCCACCATGGCTCAGCGGTAAAGAACACAACTAGTATCCATGAGGAGGCAGGTTTGATCCCTGGCCTTGCTCAGCGGGTCAGGGACCTGGCATTGCCGTGAGCTGTGGTGTAGGCTAGCAGCAATAGCTTCGATTCAACCCCTAGCCTGGGAACCTCCATATGCTGCAGGTACGGCCCTAAAAAGCAAAACAAAACAAAACACTTCTCTATACAATATATAAGACATGTTGATCTCTAATCAGTTGACTAAGAAAATTTTCAAGTGACATACCAATTGCTATAGATCGCAAATAAAGCTTCTCAGCATTTTCATATTGATTCATGTCATAATTATACAAAGAAGCCAGATGTCCCACTGAAAGGGCTACTTCATAATCTTCTTGACCAAGGAGTTGCTCTTTAATCTGAATTGCTTTGATGTGCATTTCTTCAGCTTCCTGAAAAATAATTAAGCTGTATTAACCACAAGATTATACTCTTACTTTTTCTTATATCAACAATTTTTTTTTTTTTTTTTTACTTTTTAGGGCCGCATCCATGGGCTAGGGGTCGAATCGAAGGTACAGATGCTGACCTACACCACAACCACAGCAACGTGGAATTCAAGCTGCATCTACAACCTAAATCACAGCTCACGGCAACACTTGATCCCCAACCTACTGAGTGAGGCCAGGGATTGAACCCACATCTCATGGATCCTTGTCAGGTTCATTAACTGCTTAGTCATGAAGGGAACTCACTTATGTCAACAATCCTTATCCAGTGAGTAAGATTCTTCCAAATGCCAAAGAAATCTTATGGATGGCATAAGGTAATTCCATCAGAGAACACATCATATTAATCCACAGGTTGCCTATGGGAAGGATTACTGGCTTCGGGACGCTATGTACCTAAGCTGATGATAGTAATAGTGTCCTGTGCCAAAATGACACAAAAAACTTGTCCTGGTAATAAAAAACTGTTAGAAGAAATTAAAACATCAAAATATTCTAAAATGAAAATTACTTCTTCAGTTAATATGCACCAACATTTAATTGAAACTTGTTAAGAAACTTCATACTTTCATAGAAGCTTATTAACTTTAACTTTATATTTTTATTTATTTTTAATTTATTTTGGCTGCACCAGCAGCATATGGAAGTTCCAGGGCCAGAGCTTGAATCCGAGCTCCATGGCTGCAGCAATGCTGGATCCTTAAACTACTGCACAGGACCAGGGATCAAACCCATGCCTCCACAGAGACGATGCCAGATCATTAACCCACTGTGCCACAGTGGGAATTCCCCCTAGATACTTTATAGTATGTTATTTGACACAGAAGCATACTTTGTTTTATTTTACTTTATTTTATTTTATTTTATTTATTGATTTATTTATTTTGCTTTTTAAGGCCACATCTGCGGCATATGGAGGTTCCCAGGCTAGGGGTCCAATCGAAGCTACAGCTACTGGCCTACACCACAGCCACAGCAACGCTGGATCCAAGCTGGGTCTTGGATCTGCAGCCCACACCACAGTTCACGACAATGCCGGATCCTTAACCCACTGAGCAAAGCCAGGGACTGAACCCGAGTCCTCAAGGATGCTAGTCGGGTTCGTTAACCGCTTAGCCATGAGCGACACTCCAAGTTTTGACTTTTTTTTTTTTTGGCTGCCCCAGAGGCATGCAGAGGTTCCCAGGCAAGGGATCGAACCCATGCCACAGCAGCGACAAAACCAGGTCCTTGAACCCCTAGGCCAACAGAGAACTGGAGTTTTAACAATTTTTATTCCAATAAATGAAACTCAGGTTAACTGAAGAATGTGTAAACTGATTTTTTTTTTTTTTTGCCAGTGACACATGGAGGTTTCCAGGCCAGGGGTTTAATTGGAGCAGTAGCTGCTGACCTATGCCACATTCACAGCAATGCAAGATCCAAGCTGCATCTGCAGCCTACAACACAGCTCACAGCAACACCAGGTCCTTAACCAACTGAGCCAAGAGGGAACTCCTTGACTGCTGTTTTATACTATTTTCTCAATTCTTATGAGATAAAATGTAGGTGTATATAATGAACATATATTTTATTATTTAAGATTACTAAAGGTGCATCATTTAAGATTTATTTATTCATTTTTACTTTATTTTTGCTTTTTAGGGCTGCACCTGCGCACATGGAAGTTCCCAGGCTAGGGGTCTAATGGGAGCTACAGCTGCCGGCCTTTGACACAGCCACAGGAACTCGAGATCTGAGCCGCATCTGCCACCTACACCACAGTTCATGGCAATGCCACTGAGAGAGGCCAGGGATCGAACCCGCAACCTCATGGTTCCTAGTCGGATTCATCTCTGCTGCGATACCATGGAAACTCCATTTAAGATTTATTAAGATCACACTTTCTTACCTAAAATTATTCAAAGTACAGTAAAACATACTACCTTAAATTTTCTCATTGATTGATAAAGTCTTCCCAGGTTTCCATAGTGTTTTGCAGTCTGTACATTAAATTCCCCAAAAGCTTTTTTAGCTAGCTGGAGTGAAGACAGGTGTAAATCATGAGCTTCTTGAAGCAGCCTCTGTTCAGTTTCTTTATTATGACAGTCAATTGCAATCTCTTCTAAAATAAGTGCTGAATAAGAAGGCAATAAAATTAGTACACTACCAAAGTATGTATTAAAACTAATTAGAATATAAAATTTAAAATTCTACAAATCTTTGTTGTATATACTTATACATGTTCATGTTTTTGAACTGGTAAAGATCAAAGTATTCCTTTTTTTTGGTCTTTTTGCCTCATCTAGGGCCACACCTGCAGCATATGGAGGTTCCCAGGTTAGGGGTCTAACAGGAGCTGTAGCTGCCGGCCTACACCACAGCCACAGCAACGCGGGATCCGAGCTGCGTCTGCAACCTACACCACAGCTCACGGCAACACCGGATCATTAACCCACTGAGCAAGGCCAGGGATTGAACCCACAACCTCATGGTTCCTAGTCGGATTCGTTAACACTGAGCCACGACGGGGACTTCCAGAAAGTATTCCATTGTAATGAAACAAAAATACACTTTTGGGATCATTCTATTTTGCACGGTATAATGAATTCCAAATTTAAGAAAAATAATGATATATATGTATATCAAATTATTTTGCAGAATTACTCTATACCAGACATGTTGTATTTGTTGATATAAATTTTTCATTGTTTTTAACAGGCACAAATTTATTTTTTGAGCAAATGGAAGAATGAAAGGCAATTTTTTTTTTTTTTTTTGGTCTTTTTAGGGCTGAACTTGCAGCACATGGACGTTCCCGGGCTGGGGTAGAATCGGAGCTGTAGCTGCTGGATCTGGAGCCATATCTGCAACCTACACCATAGCTCACAGCAACACCGGATCCTTAACCCACTGAGTGAGGCCAGGGATTGAACCTGCATCCTCATGGATACTAGTTGGGTTCATTACTGCCGAGCCACAATGGGAACTTCAAAAACGCAAATTTTTTAAAGTTGTGAAACTGGGTCAAGGAGAACCTAAGCAATGCTGAAAATTTTGAAACCACACTTTGTAAATTACATAACCTTTAACCAAATACAACTAAAAGAACTGGTTTCCTCCTACTCACTTGACCAAACGAGCCAGACAAGAAGACACTTTAATTTCAAAGTCCCATTCAAGACTCTCAAATTCCATTTAAAGTCTTAAAAATACATATTCTTTTACCAAGTAATTTTATTTCTAGGAAAACTGTCTATGTGCACAAAAGTAAAGGAGATTTAATTCACTATAGCTTTTCTGGGGGAGAGTGGGAGATACCCGAGGCATGTGGAAGTTCTTGGGCAGGGACTGAATTCACACCACAGCAGTGACCAGAGCTGCAGCAGTGACAATGCTGGACCCTTAACCCACTGAGCCACCAGGGAATTCCCACTGTAGCATTTTTAAAGGAAGGTTAAAAAACAATTTAAAGGTCCAATAAAACAAGTGAGATCAAAACATTAGAAAAGAGTATATAAACCTACATGTATTGAAATGTGTGTATTACATTAAGTGAACAAAACAGATTATAGAACTAAAAACAAATTATTCACTCATTTCATTATTTGGGAAAAAAAAAAAAAACCTAAAAGAGTATTCACCAAATGTTGATTCTGGATTGATGAGCTTTCAGGAAACATAATTTTTCCTCTTTTCTATCTGACTTTTAATTTTTTTTTTTTGGTAGGGCTGCAACTGAGGCATATGGAGGTTCCCAGGCCAGGGGTCAAATCGGAACTGTAGCTGCCAGCCTACGCCACAGTCACAGCAACAGCAACGCGGGATCTGAGCCATGTCTGAAACCTACAGCTCATGGTAACGCCGAATCACCAACTCACTGAGCGAGGCCAGGGATCAAACATGCTCATGGATTCTAGTCGGATTCATTTCCCCTGCACCACAACAGGAGCCCTCTGGCTTTTAATTTTTGACATTAATTATATATTAATTGCATGACTTAAAAAATGCAAACCTAGAGGAGGGGGTGGTGGTGGGGAACCCAGTTCCAGAATTAAGGTAAAAGTTATCCACCATACATGGAATTACCACATAGGTGACCCAATCATGTTGGCAAAATGAAAGGGTAGTGATCTGCAGAAGAGTTAAAATAAGAAAGGAAGAAAATGGTATGCGGCAAGAGCCTTGCAACATTAAGGGTAACCTGATATGAAACCGAGTTTCAGAGTCCTGCACAATAAAGGTAAAGGTATGTGAAAAACCCATATTCAGTTTGCTACCCATGTTACTCTACAGCAATTATTTGTGCTTCTTTTAAGAGAAGGGAAGAAAGGAATGAATGAATGAATGGAAGGAAGGAAGGAAAAAGAGGCAAAAGAAAGGTATTCTGGCTTATTAATTATGTTATATGAGATAAGCAAATGACCTTTCATTATTTAACACTGGAAATTCTAAGAATTGTAAGCAAATAGTGAATTGGCTATTTTTCTCACATGTAGTCTAATCCTTAGGAAATAAACAAATATCCCTATTCTGTAATATTTACCATCAATTTTAAAATGTCAGAGACTAAACATCTATTATAATTGACAACTAAAGAAATCTTTAAAAAAAAAAAAAAGCTGAGAGAGAGGGAGAGGCAGAGGGAGGCAGGGGTAGAGAGGAGAGAGATTAGACTGCAAAGGGTACCTTTCACCCTCTTTGAAGAAGCCAAAAGAAGATGATCTTCAGGTAGGATGTGCGTAATGATACCAATAGCTCTTTCTGCATGAAATCTGCAAAACAGATAGATATGTGTTCTGGCATTTCTTTTTAGTTACAAATGATTTAAGCATTAAACCCCCCCATACACACAAACTTTATAATACTGATAGAATTTCTAAAACTACCTGTAAAGGACCAGGTTTCTGTTTTAAAGTTCCAGTCTTTTGTAGACTGAACTTTTAAACATCCAGTGAATTCCCATCTACCTCAGAATCAACTGTGAAGTTGCTATCAGAGCCTCCAAGGCTCTGTATGATCATTCACTGGGCTACTTCTCTGACCTCATCTCCTCCCACCTCAGAAACAACCTGCTCTTTCCCTTCCAACCACACAGGCCTACTGGTTTCCTGAACAAGTAAAGCACATTCTCACCTAGGACTTTTGAACTTGCTTTACTGTCTCTCTGTAATGCTTATCCTCTGAATATTCACACGGCTCACCTCTCAAGTGAAGTCTTTCCGACCAGCCTATACAAAAGACTCTAAAAAATCTACCATCACTCTCCAAACGCTTAAGTCATTTAAGAATAATCACTTTATAGTAGCAACCAAAAAGTTCCGTTAACTGACATTTTTAGGGTTTGGATCTTATTCATTATGTCTGCTGACTCACTCACAGAGGAAATGTTCTCTTATTTTAAAATATTTTTATGGGGAGTTCATCTGCAGAGTTAGATCTCTGGGAAATCTGTATGGTCTGGATTGAAAGTTAATTATTTCTAAGAGTTTTGCATTTTCTTCTGAAAAGCACCCCAGGAGAACTAGCAGTCCCGAAGTGCTTTTTAATATTTTTCTTCAGTTTGAGGCTCCTGCATGCATGATACTCCCAAACACAAGGCAGAAGTCATACATTTCCCTTAGTTGTTCAACTGCAACTCCAACCTAAGATGGACACACTTTCATGTGACCTCTGGACAGTGGGCAGTTTTTCCCCCTTAGCCTACCCTTTTCCTGAGGGTGTAGCCTTGATCTTGACTTCATATGAGGGTTTCAGTTCTAAATCACATCTTCCTGTGGAAAAAATGCCCTTTCTCTTAAACTAAGGATTGCTGTTCAACCAAGGTTACAGAAACTCCTCTAAGCTTTCCCACCACCCCAGAACAGTTATACCATAATTCATGCCTACTCTTTTGGATTTTAGTGCATTACTGGCCCTTGAGGATTTCCTCTCTCTCTTACAAGCTCAGCTATGCATTTAAAAAGATGACTGCTATATTTTATTCATTATTTCTTCCTGTTGTAATCAAGAAGTTTTTAGGTTAAGTTTGTCATTTAACCAGATGCTACAGCATTATTCAAAGAAAAATTATTGAAGGAGATACTTTAAAAATAAGTCAATTTCACATGAAGATATCCAAGTCTCACTATTAAACCACAGAAGATCTTAAATGAATGGCGTATTGGTATGATTTCAAATGACTTCAAGAATATTTTAGAGAAACTGTTAAAGTTCCAGGAGGACAAAATTAATCCATAAGGTACATTAAATAGTATTACATTAGGAAAAACAAAACAAAGCAAAAATAACAGCATTTAATTCCTCACTGAAAACAAAAGCGGAACTTACAGTGCATTGTCAAATTTCCCAGAGCTATACTGGTGAACATAAGAAGAATAAGCCAAGTCCTCATGAGCTGTTGCTACATGGATATTTTTGCCACCAAACACTGACTGCCGAATGTCAAGGGCTGCCTGAAAGAGTCATGAAAATAACTGATAACACTGTAAATCCTTAGAAAACACTACTCAGTTAAATAAAGCATTCTAGTAATTTAAATATATGTTCTATATAATACTCAATCCCATCAGTTTTGAAGAAAAGTTCCACTATATTTAAATCACAACAGAACATTAAACTCATCCATAAGGCTTGATTTTCTGAAGAGTGAGCCTGATTTAGAAGACAATGGCTGAATAATAAAAATCATTCACATGTCTTAGGAATCACATCAGTGTTTTTCCCTATGTCCTTCCTTGGAACTATAAAATAAAATATACCTTTCCCACGATGGCGTAAGGCATCATTTACCTGAGAATGACTGAAATAAGGCCTGAAATAACTGTCATCAACCCTCTCTGCTATTACAAAGGCTACTATAATGACTTGTGGTAAATCAATAACGAAGATAATCCATCAATTGGGTAAATGAGAAAATTACTCTTAAATATTGACTCAGAAACCAAAACCTTTGTTCTCTTTTAATTCCTAAAACATTAAGTTTTAAACCTTCTAGGTATTATTTAATAAAATAACAGTATGCCAAATCTGAGGAAAGGCGGAGAAAGAGCTATTTTCAGAGTGGTTTATACATCCCCAAACAAACTGCAGGTCAGCAAGTTAATTTAGGTCAAAAGAAAAAAAATATAACTAGTAACATACCTGATAAATTGCAACAGACTGACAGATATTATCTACATTGAGTAAGTAGAACCCATAATCTAGCAGTGTATCAGAATATTTTGGGTGTTTGGATCCAAAATGATCCCTATAAGAAGATACAAAATGATTAGGATATAAAGTAGAGACAGAAAATTTGAAATGATGTTTTAAGTAATAATCACCTACCGAGCCAAATACACTGCATGTTTAATTAACTGTTCTGCCTTCTTAAATTCACGTTTTACAACACAAGCCTAAAGACAAAGTGCAAAATTGTTAAATAACTCTCAGTTAATTAGTGTACTAAAAAACAAGTATGGTTTATATATTCAAACTATAATGGTTGAAAAGAAGAAAGCATCTTCAAACATAAATAGCTCTATTTGTAATTTCTTCCAAGTATTTGAAAATTCCATTATAAACAGATCTGTACCTATACTGAGAAATTATGAAACTAAAACTTTGACAGTCATGCCCCAAACAAGTCTGTTATAACAAAGTTACCTTAAGAAGCTGGTATAAATCCTTAACATACTATTAAAATAAAAGTGGACAGAGTTCCCGTCATGGTGCACCAGAAAAGAATCCGACTAGGAACCATGAGGTTTTGGGTTCGATCCTTGGCCTCGCTCAGTGGGCTAAGGATCTAGTGTTGCCGTAAGCTGTGGTGTAGGTCGCAGACGTGGCTCGATCTGGCATTGCTGTGCCTGTGGCGTAGGCTGGCAGCTGTAGCTCCAATTCAACCCCCAGCCTGGGAACTTCCATATACCTCGGGTGTGGCCCTAAAAAGCAAAACAACAACAAAATGTAAATCTTGCACATATATTAAGCTGTCTTTCTATAATTTTAGAATAATTCTTCTAACTGAAGTTTCCCTAAGTAAAACCAACAAAAATGGAATATTCAAAACTTAAAAACCTCTGGATAAAAAGAGAATATCTGAAAAGTACATCAATGCTTTAAAAGCCTCAGTGTACCACATTTTTAAATAATACTAAATGGCTTCAAAGAGCTAATACATTTATGTACAGAGTAAGAAGAAACTAGAGGAAAAAACCAAATAGGTATTGCCCACCAGGTCAAGAACAGAAAGCTTTCACATGCGAGAGTACAAAATTGTGACTGAAAGATTTATTTTTTTTAATTTTTTTTGCTTTTTAGGGCTGCGCCTGCAGCATATGGAAATTCCCAGGCTAGGGGTCTAATCAGAGCTACAGCTGCCGGCCTATGCCAGAGGCACAGCAATGCAAGACCCAAGTCATGATCTGCGAACTACACCACAGCTGAAGGCAACACCAGATCTTTAACCCACTAAGCAAGGTCAGGTACTGAACCCACAACCTCATGGTTCCTAGTCAGATTCGTTTCCACTGTGCCACGACGGGAACTGACTGAAAGATTTAATACTAGGCTATCCTTCAGGAGAAAAGTGACCACAGCCCAGCCTACCATGGCATAAGGAATTCAGGTTGCTGTAAAGATTTAAAAAGCTAGATTTCTAAAATTGAGCTGAGAAACTTAGAAAATAGATTCTGTTCTCCATGAGTATACAGTACTTAACTTGTTAAATAGTAAGTTAACTAAAACAAATTTAAAGCTTACTAAATCCTATAATCCATTTAAGTATCTTTAACATTATATATTCACCTTAGAAGCTTGTCTTAAAACATCCACCACGACTTTGACTGGTAAGCCTGCCGTGATCTCCTTCATTGCCTCAATGCACCATTTGTATGCCTAAAAAATATTTAAAGAGCAAAACCTGTGATATAACAAATTGACAATATTAATGAAATGATTATGAATTTTTCCTGTAGGCTTTCAGTACTTGAATAAGAACACATACAAAATATTTACACTTAATATTTTCTCTCAGAGGCTAAGTTTTCTTGAAAGTATATGTCTGTTACCTTTTTTTTTTTATTTTGGACATGCGACATATATTCAGGAAATAAGAGGCATGTTTTCTTGTCCAGAAGCCTTCACATATACTGTTCCCTTTGCCTTATAATACCTTCCTCTAACCCATAAACTACCCAACTTGTCCTTCAGGTTTCAGCTCTAGACTACGTTTCCTATACTTTCCTTCTCCTACTTTAACACTTATTATTTTATGTCTTCATTGCATGTTTAGTTGAGTGATTATTTTGTTCCAGCTATTGTTCTAAGCACTTTATGTACACGAGCACATTTAACTGACACAACACCACAATAGTAGATATGTACTACTATTGTTTATTTATTTGGGACTGCACCTATGGCATGTGGAGATTCCCAGGCTAGGGACTGAATTGCAGCTGCAGCTGCAGGCCTACGCCACAGCCACCCCAGTTTTAAGCCATGTCTGCGACCTACCCTGCAGCTCACGGCAACACCAGATCCTTGACCCAGGGATCAAACCTGAGTCTTCATGGATACCAGTCTTTACTGCTGAGCCACAACAGGAACTCCCTGAACTACTACTATTATAGGAAAATGGAGTGCAGAGAGGTTAAGTGCCAGGCAATGTGCTGGCATCTAGGCAGCTAGTGAGAAACAAAACATAAAATGTTCTTTGTGTCCTCGTGCCTAGTAGGTAGGGGAAAAAAAGGTAAAATAAATTACTTTGGCGAGTAAGACCTGTTTTAAAGAAACAAAATATATGAAGAGATCACAAAAAAGATACGGAAAATAAATTAAGTAAACATTTGTTTCCTCTGTAAGCTTCTATCTCTTCCATTCTACCTAAAAGATGTAGCCATTCAGAAGCAATTCTGATGCAAAAATGAAATATTGATTTAGGCCAAAAAAGCTGGTTGTTTGTAAGATACTAAATAAGCTGATTTTGTTTCAAAAAAAGAAGGTAAAATCTCTGGTAAACTGTAATACTGCTTTTAAAATATTTACTGTCCCTCCATGGGAAAAGATAAACTTCTTTTCCATATTAAAGATGAGAGTGATTATCCGATTTCCTTTAGACAATTAAAAAAATTTTTTTTTTGTTTTTTTTAGGGCTGCACCAGTAGCATATGGAGGTTCCCAGGCTAGGGGTCGAATTGAAGCTGTGGTTGCTGGCCTACGCCACAGCCACAGCAACACCAGATCTGAGCCACATCTGCAACCTATACCATAGCTCAGGGCAACGCTGGATCCTTAATCCACTGAGCATGGCCAGGGATCAAATCTGCATCCTCAAGGATACTAGTCAGATTCGTTTCCATTGAGCCACAATGGGAACTCCCTAAAATATTAATTAAAATATAAGCAGAAGTGAAATGTACCATTTCTGAGAGAAAGCTCTATGAACCAGTAATTCCTTCCGCATAATATTTCTGCCCTTGCTCCAAGGCTGCTAATGTTCTAGACAGAGGATACTCTCCAATGTGGGGTTTTGGTCAAGTACATAGATGTGTAGTTAAGGAGAGTCACAGAGATCCCAACACAGCATGCAGCATAAGCAAGAAATAAGTCAGTGCTATTTAGGAGTTGATATTACCCTTAGCATATTTTGCCTCAAGAACATGGTGATATCTTCAGGATTTATGTACTTTTCTATAGATATCAATGCGAATTTATATTTAAAAGAATAAACCATCAGAGTACCCATTGTGGCTCAGCGGTTAGCGACCTCGACTAGCATCCATGGGTTCAAACCCTGGCCCCACTCAGCGGGTTAAGGATCCAGCACTGCAGTGGGCTGTGGCGTAGGTCACAAATGCAGCTTAGATTCCACATTCCTATGGCTCTGGCCTAGGCCGGCAGCTACAGCTCTGACTGGATCCCTAGCCTGGGAAGCTCCATATTCCGTGGGTGCAGCCCTAAAAGACACAAAGCAAAAAAAAAAGAAAAAAGGAAATAATGGATAAAAGAATAAACTATCAAAATTATCTAAGAAACATCTATAGACATAAATATTCCTCATGACTGTGCTATGGGTTACAAACGTTATGAATAAGACACAATATAATCTCCTAATCCAAATATAGAAAGAAATTAACTGTCAATTAAATAGTAATTGTTAGAGTTCCCACTGTGGCTAGGTAGGTTACGATCCAGTATCCATGAGGATGTGGGTTCAATCCCTGGCCTCACTCAGTGGGTCGGGGATCCAGCATTGCCGTGAGCTGTGGTGGAGGTTGCAGATGCAGCTTGGATGCCAAGTTGCTGTGGCTGTGGGGTAGGCTGGCAGCTGTAGCTCTGATTCAGTCCCTAGCCTGAGAACTTCCATATGCCCCAGGTGTGGCCCTTTTTAAAAAAAGCCAAAAAAAAAAAAAAGATGGTGGAAGAGTTCCTGTTGTGCTGCTGCAGAAATGAATTTGACTAGTATCCTCGAGGATGCAGGTTCAATCCTTGAGTCTTGCTCAGTGGGTCAGGAATCTGGCATTGCCTTGAGCTATGGCGCAGGCCGCAGATGTAACTTAGATCCTGAGTTGCTGTGGCTGTGGTGTAGGCCGGTAGCTGTAGCTCTGATTTGACCCCTAGCCTGGGAACCTCCATATGCTGTGGGTGTGGCCCTAAAATGCAAAAAAAAAGGAAAAGGATGGTGGGGCACCTGAAGGACTTTTTATTCCTTCTGGCCACACCAGACACATTAAGAAGTTCCCAGGCTAAGGAATGAACCCACACCACAGCAGTTGCAATGCCAAATCCTTAACAACTACACCACCAGGTAACTCCCTGATAGAACTTTTAAGACAGGGATTTCTAATATCTGACCTATTGTTATTTCATTCTCATTTCCAGTAAAGACCTTCTGTGAACGGGGTTGTTTTTGGTTTGTGAAAATCATAAAAAGGGGCTTAATTCTTTATCTGAATGGATAAACTATGGAACTGTCACTGTACACAACGGGCAGCAAAACAATTCACTGATAGTACTAATTTGGCAGACACAGGAATTCAGCATCAGAAATAACCAGAATATATACATAAACCTCCTGAGAAAATGCAGGCATGCTGATATAAAGACTTTAGATTCTAACACATAAGCTTGGTGATTTTCAAAAAATTTCCCACAATTTTATTGAGGCATAATTGACAAATAAAAATTGTATATGTTTAAGGTGTACAGCACAATAATTTGATGTACATATATACCGTGAAATGATTATCAGAATCAAATTAACATACATCACCTTACACTGTTACCTTTTTTTTTTTTTTTGGTCTTTTTAGGGCTGCATCTGGGGCATATGGAAGTTCCCAGGCTAGGGGCCGAACTGGAGCTGTAGCTGCAGGCCTATGCCACAGCCAGATCTGAATCGCATCTGCGACCTACACAACAGCTCAAGGCAATGGACCCACATCCTCAAGGATACTAGTCAGGTTCATTTCTGATAAGCCACAAGAGGAACTCCTGTTACCTTTTTTTTGTGTGACAGGAACACTTAAGATCTACTCTTAGCAAATTTCAGATATACAAATACAGTATTATTAAATACAGTCACCATGCTATTCATTATATCCCCAGAACTTATACCTTTTATGAATGGTTACGCTTTTAAAAACAGTTAATGTAAACAATGAGGCACGCCTATTAGAATTAAGTCAAAATCTAAAACACTGACACCACCAAATGCTGTCAAGGATGTGGAGCAACAGGAGCTCTCATTCACTGCTGGTGGGAATATACACTGGTACAGAAAGTTGCTAGTTTCTTGAAAACCTAAACATACTCTTACCATAGTATTCAACAATTGTACTGCTTGATGAATATTCTAGAATTCCCCAGTTTCACTTCTAGTAATTTTCCTTTAAACTTGGAATATATATTTTACATTGGCAAAAAATCAAGATGGGGTGATTTTATTTTTTGTCTTTTTTTAGGGCCACACCTGTGGCATATATAGAGGTTCCCAGGTTAGGGGTCGAATCAGAGCTGTAGTTGCTGGCTACAGCCACGTGGAACCTGAGCCATGTCTGCGACCTACACCACAGCTCATGGCAATGCCAGATCCTAAATCCCGAGTGAGGCCAGGAATCGAACCTGCGTCCTCATGGATACTATAGTCAGATTGGTTTCTGCTGAGCCACTATGGAACTCTGAGATGTGGTAATTTTAAAATATGAAAGCTGGGAGTTCCCTAATGCCTCAGTGGGCTAAGTGATCTAGCGTTGTCACTGCAGTGGCTCTGGTCACTGCTGTGGTGAGGGTTTGATTCCCGGCCTGTGAACTTCCACATGGGTGAGAAGAAAGGAAGGAAAGAAGGAGGGAGGGAGAGAAGGAAGGAATAAAGCTAAATGACAGCTATCACCACAGAATAATTAAGATATTGTTCCATAAAGAAACAGAGTAAAGGAGTTAAGCCTACAATGACTATTTCTCAAATATGTATTCATTAGCACCAAAAAGACTTAATTTAACAGTATAAAGCCAAGAGTAAAGCTATCTTCCTCATACTACAGAGACAGAAGCAAAACAATGTAATGAAGTATAAATAATATCTAGAGTTACCACTGAAATGAATGACTCAAGTTATGAGCATTCACTCAGAGCTACACATCCAAAGCATCTATAAAAATTTCATTTAGGAGGGAGTTCCCTTCGTGGCTCAGTGGTTAACGAATCCGACTAGGAATCATGAGGTTGGGGGTTCGATCCCTGGCCTTGTTCAGTGGGTTAAGGATCCGGCGTTGCCGTGAGCTGTGGTGTAGGCTGCAGACGCGGCTCGGATCCCGCGTTGCTGTGGCTATGGCGAAAGCCGGCAGCTACAGCTCCTGTTAGACCCCTAGCCTGGGAACTTCCATATGCCGCGGGTGCGGCTCTACCTAAGGCAAAAAAAAAAGACAAAAAAAAAATTTTCATTTAGGAGTTCCCATCATGGTGCAGTGGAAACGAATTCGACTAGGAACCATGAGGTTGTGGGTTCGATCCCTGGCCTCACTCAGTGGGCTAAGGATCTGAGTCTCCACATTCAGGGGACATCAAGCTCAGATAAATCATGTAATTTGACCAAAGCTGCATGACTGATAACTAGAAGATTTGAAATTAAAGCCTCATATTAAAAAAAAAAAAAAAAAGTTCAGGGAGTTCCCGTTGTGGCTCAGTGCTTAATGAATCCGACTAGGAACCATGAGGTTGCGGGTTCGATCCCTGGCCTTGCTCAGTGGGTTAAGGATCCGGTGTTGCCGTGAGCTGTGATATAGGTTGCAGACACGGCTTGGATCACGCGTTGCTGTGGCTGTGGCTGTGGCATAGGCTGGCAGCTACAGCTCCAGTTAGACCCCTAGCCTGAGAACCTCCATATGCCGCGAGTGCGACCCTAGAAAAAGGCAAAAAAAAAGTTAATTTCGGAGTTCTAGTCGTGGGCTCACTGGAAACAAATCTGACTACTATCCACGAGGACACACGTTCGATCCCTGGTCTCACTCAGTGGGTTAAGGACCCCGTTGCCATGAGCTGTGATGTAGGTCACAGACACAGTGCAGCTCAGATCCAGAGCTGCTGTGGCTGTAGTACAGGCTGGCAGCTATAGCTCCAATTTGACTCCTAGCCTGGGAGCCTTCATATGCCATGGGTGCGGCCCTAAAGATAAAGAAAAAAAAGTTCATTTAACAGATAATGCCCTCAAAATAATTTAGGCAGAGATACATTCATCAAATTAAAAACTAAAACAGCCTCTAAATTGTACAACGTGTATGATGAAAATTTATCACAGGATACTCCTTTTGTCCAGTTTTAAATATTTCATCACAAATATATACCGCTGTAAGTGAACGTAATACGTGAAAATGACATCTATTAAGACAAATACAGGATTACATGATTTATCTTCTGTTTTACAGATATTTACAGGTCACAACGAAATGTATGTATTTCAAAGCACTCACCTCATCATAGTGACTTTTTGCAAACAGGAGTGCACACAGTTCTCCATAGAGTGCGGCTTTGTTTGCTTGCTGGCCATGTTTTGAGAGTTTATCCATATATGTCTGAGCTAACTTAAATGTTTCTTCACCCAAATGATATTTGCAGTTTCCATTTCGCACATGAAGCAATCTGCAAAAGCACAAATGACATTCCTCTATTTCTGATAATAATTTCCAACATGACAGACCCACTAATCTCTTACTGATCACTACGTAGCACCCAAATAAGCTAAGGTCAGTAGACACAAGAAATGGGGTAGCACTGGAAAACAACTGTTTGGCCCAAATTAGGACTAATACACAGAAGTATATGCTTGTCACAGAAAGCTACCCATGATTAACTTTGATTCCTTAACTTCTCTAAATATTTTGTATGCTTTGTAACTTCACCATGTGCTCACTGATCAGCTCTTTTTGTTCCAAATTCCAAAGTAATAGTTTCATTATCAAAAAATTAGAAAAAGGAGTTCCCGTTGTGGCTCAGTGGTTAATGAATCCTACTAGGAACCATGAGGTTGTGGGTTTGATCCCTGGCCTCACTCAGTGGGTTAAGAATCCGGCGTTGCCATGAGCTGTGGTGTAGGTTGCAGACGCGGCTCGGATCCTGCACTGCTGTGGCTGTGGTGCAGGCCGGCAGCTGTAGCTCCAATTAGACCCCTAGCCTGGGAACCTCCATATGCCATCTGTGTGGACCTAAAAAGCTAACACAATTTTCTGAAAATGCTCAGCCCTGAGAGGGAACAAATTATAAAAATTATTTAAAAGAGGAGTTTCCGCTGTGGCTCAGCAAGTTATAAGCCCAACTAGTAATGATAAGGATGCGGGTTTGACCCCTGGCCTTGCTCAGTGTTAAGGATCCGGCGTTGCCGTGAGCTGTGGTGTAGGTCGCAGATGTGGCATAGATCCCGCATTGCTGTGGCTGTGGCGAAGGCTGGAGGCTGCAGCTCCTGTTAGATCCCTAGCCTGGGAACCTCCATATGCTGTGGGTGCGGCCCTGAAAAAGACAAAAGAAAAAGAAAACCAACAATGAAAAAAAAAAGAAGAAAACCAAGTACAGAGAGGTTAGCAAGCATTCTTCAGGAGTCGTTAAATGAAATCCAGATATTCAAAATCTAATTTTTATATCTATACCCAAAATATTAACACATCAATGAACCAAGATGAGAAACACTAACAGTCTTCTGATTTCTATCATTCTTGTGTACAATCAGGGAAAAAAGTAACTGTATATTAACCTTATTATCAGTAAGGTGGCAAATATTGTACAATGCCACCGTGCATCCTCCTGATACTCACCAGTTATCTGCTTTCAGAAAAAACTAAAACCCTCAAATAAAACAATTTGGATTTAGAGTTATTAATCAAAAATTGTGAATGGAATACCTTTTTCTTTTTTTTCTTTGCTTTTTAGGGCTGCACCCGTGGCATATGGAGGTTCCCAGGCTAGGGGTTCAATTGGAGCTGTAGCCACCGGTCTATGCCACAGCCATAGCAACACCAGATCCGAGCCGCGTCTGCAACCTACACCACAGCTCACGGCAACGCCGGATCCTTAACCCACTGAGCAAGGCCAGGGATTGAACCTTCAAATTCATGGTTCTTAGTCGCATTCGTTTACCACTGCGCCACGATGGGAACTCTTGGAATACCTTTCCTAACACCAAATTTAAACTTAAAGAAGAAATAAAATATAATTAGGCTACTCCAGAATAGTAGGTTGATTAGATTTACATTTTAAAGTAGAAGTGTAAAATTAGAAAAAAACATATGTTTTGGCATATAGACAACTTTTCATGCTAGGGTATACTATACAGAATAGATATGGGATATCACTTGATAGTGATATTGCTGATCTAATGACCAAGTAGCTTGCAATGATCCCTCTCACCACAGAAACTACACATAGGAAAATGTAAGTGAAACCTTGTTAAAGATTACAGTAAAAAGAAATATGGTGGTTCTGGGAGTTCCCTTGTGGCTCAATGAGTTAAGGATCTGGTATATCTGCTATAGTGTGAGTTCAATCCCTGGTCCAGGAACTCCCATGTGCAGTGGGCACAGCTAGAAAGAAAAAAAAAAAAAAAAAGGTGGTTCATATTATAAAAGTTTTGAAAGACTCTCATAGTTAAGTACTATATGAACACCTATTAGGTGCCAGTCATTTTCTAGGTACAAAGGATACAGTGGTAAATAAGAGAAAGAATCTATGACTATAAACTTCATTCTTTTTATTTTCTTCTTTTTTTACGGCTGCACATCCAGCATATGGAAGTTCCCAGGCCAGGGATCAAATCAGAGTTGCAGCTGCTGGCCTTTGCCACAGCCACGTAAATACAGGATCCAAGCCGTATCTGTGACCTGTGCTGCACCTTATGCAATGCTGGATTGTTCACCCACTGCTCAAGGCCAGGGATCAAACCTGGATCTTCACAGACACTATGTCAGGTTCTTAACCTGCTGAGCCACAACAGAAGTCCCATAAGCTTCACTCTAATAATGGAGGCCAATACGACACCTCACAGTAATGCTGGATCCTTAATCCACTGAGCAACCCCAGAGATCAAACCCGCATCCTCACGAACACTATGTCACGTTCTTAACCCACTGAGCCATAACAGGAACTCCAATTTATTATATACCCCCCCTTCCTAGCACTGATGTTTCAACATTAAACAATGATAGCCTTTCATATCCATCACCATGTTCTCTATAATACTTTCTTATACTACGTTTTTCCAAATGTCTGTTTTAAAAATAGGCTAACATATTTGCTCAATATAAAGCAACCTGAACATAATAACATGAGCTTCCATTTTCCATCACAAAAGGATTTTCTACCAACTTGAATATTTAAATCATCTTTAACTTATGTCATAAATACATATTTTAAACCTAAATTGTTTTCCGAAATTACTTCTTCTCAGTTTATGAAATGTTATCTAAACTATTTACATGCATCTTTTTTTTCCCCTCTTTTTTGGCCACCCTTAGTCATATGGCATTACTGGGCTGGGATCAGATCTGAGCTGCAGGTGTGGCAACGCCAGATCCTTTAACCCACTGTTCCAGGCCAGCGACCGAACCTGCACCCTGGTGCTGCAGAGACACCACTGATCCCATTGCACAACACTGGGAACTCCTCGTATGCGTCTTGAAATCTTTACCTTCATAATCACCAAATTACTTTTTGAGTCATCTAACAGTTTTTCAGAACAAAACATTTTCACTCATTTGAAAATCAGCATTTTGAGTCTGTGATGATGTCACTAGAAATTTTCCAAAGGTACCAGCAACCATTTGCAAAGCATTACGACTGTCGGGCTTTCCCATTCTACCTAAGAAGACATCCATAATCTCTACAACCAAACCACTTAATGCATCACATTTCAAAGTAACATTAAAAAGGCCAGTTAATAAAGGTATCTAACATTTAAAAAGCCAGTTAATAAAGGTATTCTGGCCTCCAGAATAATTGTGAATGTTATTACATTCCATTACTTCCTTAAAAAGAAAATTCTGCTGGGTGAACTCTATGAGCATCCTGACATTGGCTGGTTAAGTTTTCAGGCCAACATTTTTTCCCCAAATAGCACTTTGTTATTCAAAATAAAAGAAAGAACATCACATAACATGAGGCACTTTGTAAGACAAATCTACTCTTTTCAGTTTTCAGGTGAAAAAAAAAAAGAACTTATCTTACATTTAATAGCATGTTAACTGGGAATTTCTGTTTTGTCATTTCTAAAATTACCCATTCATTTCCAGTTTGAAAAAAATCCTTACAAAAGACATATTACAATTTCACACTTCGTTCTTCCTTCTTTTTCTACTCCATTTGTGTCTAACTACGTAATTACAATATTCACTGCTTACAACAGTTTCTATACTATGTTCCCCTACTTGAGATTTGTTATTATTGAACTTTTATTTGGTTAGAGAAATTCCCTGACTACTACTTTCCTTTTTTTTTTTCCTTGCTGTGCGCACACCATTTAGAAGTTCCCAGGCCAGGGATCAAACCCACACCATAGCAGCGACAACACCAGACCTTTAAGCTGTTGAGCCAGCAGGAAACTCCCAAGTATTTTCCTCAGATAAAGTACATGAAAGTATACCTGGTCTCTATATATTTGAAAACTTTAAGTTATATCCTAAAAGTCTGTGCAGTATTTTCTTGGTAATTCAGATGCTGCTATTGTCTCTTAGATTCTAATTTCTATTTTTTCTTGGATTTCAGGTAATTTTCCTGCCCAGGGCTTAACACTCTTTTTCAGTGTAGATTCAAGTCTTTTCCCCTGCCCAGTTCAGAAAGTTCCTTTTTTCACTTAACACCCCCCCCACAAATACACCAATATAATAACTATGGCTGGAGTTCCCATCGTGGCGCAGCGGTTAACGAATCTGACTAGGAACCATGAGGTTGCAGGTTTGATCCGTGGCCTTGCTCATCGGGTTAACAGTCCCACGTTGCCATGAGCTGTGGTGTAGATTGCAGATGCGGCTTGGATCTGGTGTTGCTATGGCTCTGGCATAGGCCGGCAGCAACAGCTTGGATCTGGTGTTTCTATGGCTCTGGCATAGGCCGGCAGCAACAGCTCCAATTAGACCCCTAGCCTGGGAACCACGAGTGTGGCCCTAAAAAGCAAGAAAAATAAATAAATAAAATAACTTTGGTTATTTCTGGGCAGCAGGGTTATATATGATATTTATTTTCTTCTTCATAGTTTTCTGTATGTTTTGGTAACAGACACATGCATAAGAAGAAAAAGCAAAGCTATTAAATAGAAAACAAGTAAAAGAAACTAGGTAGAGTCTTCAAGGAATATAACAAAGACTTAAATACGGTACCAGGTTTAACAAGAAGATTCTCTGATATCTGCTCTACACTGCTTCCAGGCCAGCCCTAGATAAACTGGTTTTAAATTTAAAAACATACTTTTACATTGAGCTCAAAGCTTCTGGAATAGGCCAAAGGATTTCATTAGTATCTACTCTGCAAAACAACCCTTTTCCAATTCAATCAAAAGCCAAGTAAGAAAATTTTAAGCTTTTTTTTCCAAATGATACTACTAAAATGTTAAAAATTATATTTATGCTTGTAATGACCAAGAATTTAGCAAGCACAGCTGTATAAAGGCAAATTTATTTTCAAATTTCAAATTCTTAAGAACAGTATGTGTAGGTATATAGGCAGTAAGCTGGTTTTATAAATACTCTTGTTTCTTGGTGCCTGGTCTTGTTCACATGTGCCTGTTTTGAAAGCCAGAACGGTCACTGTATTGACTGTTACCTGTCCAATATTTCTCTCTTCTCCTTCCTTAATGTACACTCATGAGTTCATTTGGGGTAGCAAAATGCACAGTTAAAACTGTTTTGTTCCTTAGACTGCCTTACACTGGTTGGAGAATGTATAGAATATGTCCCCATTTCAAACAGAGGTAAGCAAAGAAGACAGGGCTAGGCTTCTGGGAAACTTTTTTCTGGTTGGAAAAAAAAAAAAAAGAAAGAAAAAGAAAGCAGATTCAGCTGGCATGAGCCTTTTGCCCTTCCCATTGCCTGTAACATTTGCAAACTGACATCAACTACATGCTAAAGATGACAAAGTGAGAAAGAGAAGGAGCCCTGGTTTTGTGAGCATACTCGATCTTTTGATTACATTAATGCACAATTTACATAAGGAGCCTTAAATTCAGACAGAAGAAATCTTAGTTATTGGGATGAAATAAATCTTCTAGAATAGAAGGGAGGGAGGGAGGAAGGGAAAGAAGAACAGACTCTTCTGACCTTGTGAATAAAAAGCAAGCACATACAAGAACAAAATGTTTTACTCTTTTGGTCAAAAGAAGAATCTTTAATAAAATCATACAAAATGGTTTTTCTGTTCTAAATTAACTAGTTCATATACAAAGAAACATGGAGCTAAGCCCTAAAATCCCACATGAGATAGTCTAGTCTCCTATTCCTCCAAAGACAGGATAGGCAGAACTGGGGAAGAAAAATGACAAACATTACTTTTATCAGTCCTACAAATTAAAGGCCCCAAATGCCAATCCCTTTATAGTTACTGCACACAAGTATTACTATAATTTATCATAATATATCCATGGGAAATTATCATAAGCTTCTAAAATACTATTTATAATTGTTTGAACATTATAATTAACTTCAGGATTTCAGTATCTGTCTAACACAAGGAAGCCTTGTATAAGACAGAGTAATGATAACCTCAAAAGACCAAACAGAGAGAGTTAAGTCAATTTTAGCTTAAATCAACAATGGTTTTACTCATTTATTTACTTATTTTTCTTTTAGCGATGTCCGGCTACAAACCATTCTTAGCGCCCACTGTTCTGGACACTGAGCGTAGAAATAGCCGCTTCCTCTTTGCCCCAACGTCACAGGTGCAGCAGAGCAGCTACAGCTGTGGTGCGGCAGGTCTGGCATCTTTAGGGCAGCGAACAATGGTTTTATATGGAAGAATCTATATTTTAGCTCTGAAGAGGTTCAGATTTAATTAACTCATCTCAAAGATACAAAAGAAATATGAATCTTTATTCAATAAAAATAGAAGACTATAAATCAGTAAAATGACCAGACTTCAGTTAACTTAGGACAAAGAATTATTTTGTTATTTTTTAAACTTCACTTCGATTTCTTATTAAAAAATTCCTTTTAAGAAATGTCAAATCAGGAGTTGCCGTCGTGGCTCAGTGGTTAACGAATCCGACTAGGAACCATGAGTTGCGGGTTCGATCCCTGGCCTTGCTCAGTGGGTTAAGGATCCCGTGTTGCCGTGAGCTGTGGTGTAGGTTGCAGAGGCGGCTCAGATCCTGCGTTGCTGTGGCTGTGGCGAAGGCTGGCAGCTATAGCTCCTGTTAGACCCCTAGCCTGGGAACCTCCATATGCTGCCGGTGCGGCCCTAGATAAAGCAAAAAGACAAAAATAAATAAATAAATAAGCTAAAATGTTTACAGCAAGATAACTCTGCTTTGGTGATAAGAGACAGGAAGCCAGAACAGTGACAGGGACATATGAACGTCACCTCAAAGGTTTATTCAAATGTTGGATTATGCTTAAAAGAGATAAAACTATAAAAGCCACCAAAACCATTACAGCATATAATGATAACATCTGTCCCAACTTACCTCACACAACATTCTACTGCACGAAACCAGTGAAGCATCTCATCATGTAGAGTACACAACTGAAGGCAGGACAGAAAAACCTTCTCAGCATCACTGTACCATCCTGCATCTGAAAGAAAGCCACCTAAAGCACAGGAAAAACCCAAAACTTTAGATAATTTAATAAATCACCTGTAAGCTAAAATAGCATGCTTATAATGAGTGTTATCTAAAACGAAAAAATCTCTAATATTAAAATTCTGTGTCTAGTCCAAAACAAATATACTAATTGTGAAATTAAAAACAAATAGGGGGAGTTCCCGTCGTGGCGCAGCGGTTAATGAATCCGACTAGGAACCATGAGGTTGCGGGTTCGATCCCTGGTCTTGCTCAGTGGGTTAAGGATCCAGCATTGCCATGAGCTGTGGTGTAGGTTGCAGGCACGGCTCAGATCCCGGGTTGCTGTGGCTGTGGCATAGGCTGGCAGCTGTAGTTCCGATTAGACCCCTAGTCCAGGAACCTCCACATGCCTTGGGTGCGGACCTATGACAACAAAAGACAAAAAAACACAAATAAACAAATGGGACCTAATTAAACTTAAATTTCTGCACAAAGAAAACCCTAAACAAAACAAAAAGAGAACCCACAGAATGGGAGAAAATATTTGAAAATGAAGCAATAACAAACTGCTTAGGGATTAATCGTCATAATTTATAAACACCTACTGCAGCTCAGTACCAAAAAAAAAAAAATCCCATCAAAAAATGGGCAGAAGATCTAATCAGACAACGCTCCAAAGAAGACATACAGATGGCCAAAAAACACATGAAAAGATGTTCAACATCACTCATTATTAGAGAAATGCAAATCAAAACCACTATGAGGTATTACCTTACACCGGCCAGAATGGCCACCATCAAAAAGTCAACAAACAATAAATGCTATAGAGCGTGTGGAGAAAAGAGAACTCTATTACACTGTTGGTGGGAATGTAAATTGGTTCAAGCACTGTGGAAAACAGTATGGAGATTCCTCAGAAAACTAAAAATAGAATTACCATTTGATCCTGCAATCCCACTCCTGGGCATCTATCCAGAGAAAACCATGACTCAAAAAGATACATGTACTCCAATGTGCATTGCAGCACTTTATACAATAGCCAAAACATGGAAACAACCTAAATGTCCATCGACAGAGGAGTGGATAAAGAAGATGTGGTACATATGCACAATGGAATATTATTCAGCCATTAAAAGGGAAGAAATAACAGCATCTGCAGCAACATGGATGGACCTAGAAATGATCATGCCAAGTGAAGTCAGTCAGACTGCGAGACACCAACATCATATGTTATCACTTACATGTAGAATCTAAAAAAAGGAAACAATGAACTTCTTTGCGGAACAGATACTGACTCACAGACTTTGGAAAACTTATGGTTTCCAAATGAGACAGGCTGGGGGGTAGGGAGATGCACTGGGGGTTTGGGATGGCAACTGGGTTGTGATGATTGTTGGACAACTATAAATGTAATAAAATTTATTGAGTAATAAAATACATTAAATTTTTAAAAAATAAAGAAAGAGGATTTCCCACTGTGGTTCAGCAGGTTAAGGACTCAACATAGTCTCTGTAATTCCTGGTCTCACTCAATGGGTTAGGGATCTAGCATTGCCACAAGCCGTGGTGTAGGTCACAGACATAGCTGGGATATGGTGTTGCCGTGGCTGTGGCACAGGCTTCAGCCACAGCTCCAATCTGATCCCTGGCCTGGGAATTTCCATATGCTGCAGGTGTGGCCATAAAAAGAAAGAGAGGGAGGAAGAAAGGCAGGCAGGAAGGAAATACACACACATATAATGAAAGTATAAAACAGTATAGGTGTAAAACAATGAAAGTAAAATAAGGTCTGTAGTCTAGGTAACAGTATCAAACCAATATCAATTTCCTGATTCTGATACTGTCTGTGAGTCCACAATAATTTCAAAATAAAATTTTTTCTAAAAGCAAAGAAAGGTAGCACTAATTTTAATAACTGCCTGAAGCATACTTATCTATGGAGAGCTACAAAAACCATATTAAAATGTTATGCAACATTAACTAAACAATTTTTTCTATATGTATAGCATACAAAACCTTTTCAGAATCTTTTTCCATTTATGTTTTCAGTATTCTCATAGCAATACAAATTTCCTCATTTTAGAGACAGAAAAATGAAATCCCAAAAGGATGAAGTCCCATGTCACAGCATACAGTAAGCTGGCAGAAGAGACGGGTAGCAGCTTGACATGGTAGAAAGATAAGTGGTTTGGAATCACAGAGCTGCAGGATTCTAAACATAGCTCCACTACTATGTGACTTGAGCAACTTACTCAACTTTTCTCAATCTGTTTCCTCGTTTGTAAAATACTATTAATACCATCACATCATAAGAATGTCATGAGGATTTTTTGGAAAGACAACATAAGTTAATGTTCAATATATCACACCTATTTCTTCTCATGCTTTTCTCATAACTTCCTTATGCTCACTATAGGAATGTCCTGGGAGAATACCTTTTTTTTTTTTTTTTGCTTTTTAAGGCCGCACTTGCGGCATATGGAGGTTCCCAGGCTAGGGGCCTAATTGGAGCTGTAGCCACCGGCCTACACCACAGGCACAGCAACTCCAGATCCGAGGCACGTCTGCAACCTACACTATAGCTCATGGCAACGCCAGATCGTTAACCCACCGAGCGAGGCCAGGGATCATACCCGCAACCTCATGGTTCCTAGTCCGATTTGTTAACTGCTGCGCCATGACGGGAACTCCCTGGGAGAATACTTTAACGCTAGCAGATTTAATTCTGAGTCATGTCACAGGACAAAACACTCCTCGATTTTTATCGTTACTTACCTAAAACAAAGCCAACCTGAATGGCTTTTTCCTTTACTGCAGCATCTGATTCTGCTATATAAGAGCACCGTCTACTGAATGAGTAGGCCAAGACCGAAGCAACTTTCACACCGTGATCCATCAAAGCCTGGAAACAATGATGAAGCAAATGTCTGGAAGAGAAGGAAAAGGCCACTTTTGCTTTTATAAAGGTAACATATTTTGTCCTTTTAGAAAGTGCGGGGATGAGAGTGCCCTGGTGGCTTAGTGGGTTAAGGATCTGGCATTGTCACTGACGTGGCTGGAGCACTATGGCACAGGTTTGATCCCCGGCCAAGAACTTCTGAATGCCACAAGGAGGGACAATTACAAAAAAAAAAAAGAAGAAAGTGTTAATCACTGCTTTGAAAAAGCAGTACTATTTTCAAAGATGGAATAAAATAAAAAGCTTTTTGCCTTATGCATTATGGAATAAAATAAAAAGCTTTTTGCCTTATGCATTATGAGACCATAATAATTCACAATTTAGGAGTTCCCACTGTGGTTCAGTCCCTGGCCTCCCTCAGTGGGTTAAGGATCTGGCATAGCCATGAGTTGTGGTGTAGGTCACAGACACGGCTTGGATCTGGCATTGCTGTGGCTGTGTTGTAGGTTGGTGGCTACAACTCTACTTCAACCCCTAACCTGGGAACTTCCACATGCCGAGGATGCAGTCCCTAAAAAGACCACAAAAAAAAAAAAATCACAATTTAGCCTAAGATTTTTTATTCAGTGAATCACTGAATGATTCTGTATGTGTAAACTGATGACAATGAAGGATGAAATGAATTTTTCTTTTGTCTTTTTAGGGCCACACGCACAGCATATGGAGAGTCCCAGGCTAGGGGCAGAATCAGAGCTGTAGCTGCCAGCCTACACCCCAGCCACAGCAATACTAGAACCAAGGCGTGTCTGCAACCTACACCACAGCTCATGGCAATGCAGGATCCTTAATCCACTGAGGAAGGCTAGGGATCAAACCTGCATCCTCATGGATGCTAGTCAGATTCGTTTCCACTGAGCCATGATGGGAAATCCTGAAATGAACTTTTAATATCATTTTATTTTTCGCTTTTGCTTTTTAGGGCCACATCTGAGGGATATGGAAGTTCCCAGGGTAGGGGTCAAACTGGAGCTAGAGCTGCCATAGCAACTCAGGACCGGAGCTGTGTCTGGGACCTACACCACAGCTCACGCCAGATCCCCAACCCACTGAGCAAGGCCAGGGATCAAACCCACATCCTTCTGGATACTAGTGGGATTCATTTCTGCTGTTCCACAATGGGAACTCCCCTAGTATCAATTTTAAAAACCAAATTGTCTTATAACAATAATGACCCAATTAAAAACAGACAATAGAGCTGAAAGAGATTTCTCCGGAGAAAATATACTTGTGGCCAATAAGCAAAAAAAAAAGATGCTCAATATGACTATTACAGAAATGCAATCAAACTCACAATGAGATATAACTTCACACCATCTAGGATGGCTATAATACCTTTTATTTATAGGTATTTTAGGGCCGTACCTGTGGCATGTGGAGGTTCCCAGGCTAGGGGTCTAATCGGAGCTGTAGCCGCTGACCTATGCCGCAGCCACAGCAATGCAGGATCCGAGCCAATTCTGCGACCTACACCACAACTCACGGCAACGCCAGATCGTTAATCCACTGAGCAAGGTCAGAGATGGAACCCGCAACCTCGTGTTTCCTAGTCGGATTCGTTAACCACTGCGCCATGGCAGGAACTCCTATAGTATCTTTTTAAAAAAAAGGTGATGGCAAGGATACGGAAAAATTGCAACCTTCACACATTGGTAACAGGTATGTAAAATGGTGCAGCTGCTGTGGAAAACAATTTACAGGTTACTCGAAAAGCTAACCCTCGGGTTACTCCAGCTACAGATACAAACTAGAGAACTGAAAGCAGGAGTTCAGTGGCTCAGTGGTTAGCGAACCCAACTAGTATCCATGAGGGTGAGGGTTCAATCCCTGGTCTTGCCCAGTGGGTTAAGGATCTGGCATTGCTGTGAGCTGTGTTGTAGGTTGCAGATGTGGCTCGGATCCCATGTTGCTGTGGCTGTGGCATAGGTCAGCGGCTATAGCTCTGATTTGACTCCTAGCCTGGGAATTTCCACAGGCTGCAGCGGGTGCAGCCCTTAAAAAAAAAAAAAAAAAGGGAGAGAGAGAGAAAGAACTGAAAGCATATGTTCACAAGAAATCTTGTCCATGAGCATTCCTAGCAGCATTATATAATAGCCAAAAAGTAGAAACAACACAAATATTCATCAACAGATGACTAGAAAAACAAAATATAGTATATCCATATAATAGAAAATTACTGAGCCATAAAAATGAAGTACTAATACAAACAACAAAATGAATGAACCTTGAAAATATTATAAGCAAAATCCAGTCACAAAAAAAAATACATTGTACGGTTCCATTTATATGAAATGTCTAGAATAGGTAAATTCAGAGACAGAAAGTAGATTAATGGTAGGCCAGGGACTAGGGATAAGAGGAAAGAGGGAGTGACTGTTAATGGGTACAGGGTTTCTTTTTGGGATGATGAAAATGTTCCAAAATTAGATAGTGGTGATAGTTGCAAATTCTTGTGACTATATTAAAAACCACTGAATTGTACAATTTAAAATGGTGAATTTTACATATGTGAAATATCTCAATAAAAAACTGCTTTAAATGAAATGGTAAATAACAAAGTCACAGCTTTGGATAAAGGGGGAAAAAGGCCAAAGTACATGCTTTTAGTTTCACAAATACATTAAACACTTACCAAGAGATTTGGACTTGGTGAAAGATAACCTGAGAGATGAAAGAGAGGTATTCCACTAAATCTTTACAATGGTCATCTTTAGAATTCAAATCCAAGAAAGCTAACCTTTTCTTAGAGTAAAAAATTAAAAAAAAAATTTTTTTTTCTCTTTAGGGCTGCACCTAAGTCATATGGAGGTTCCCAGGCTAGGGGCTGAATCAGAGCTACAGCTGATGGCCTATGCCACAGCCACAGCAATGTGGGATCTGAGCTGCATCTGCGACTTACACCACAGCTCACAGCATTGCAGGATCCTTAACCCACTGAGTGAGGCCAGGGATCGAACTGCATCTTCAAGGATCCTAGTGGGGTTCGTTACCACTGAACCACGACTCCCATGATTTTTTTTAAGTTTTTCTATCACCTTCTCAAAATGAAGTTCTCATCTATTATTTTTTACAGATTAATTTTATTAGTAAACTAACAAAGAAATTTCTCTTAGGCTTAATACACAAGCCACATTCCAAAGGTATTCCTGAACAGTGAAATCATGTTAATTACTTACATGTTGATTATTTTATAAACCTTTCTAAAATACAAACTCCATGAGGAAGAGACCTTGAAGAACTTATTCACTGCTGTAACCCTAGCATCGAGAACAGTAGTTGACATACAGCAGTCATTCTAACAAGCATTTATTTCATCTGTTGAACAAATGAAACAACTTGGCAATATTTATATTAAAGATTAGCAGTATTCTATAAAAGCATACTTCAATTTTCTTAGAAATGAATGTTAGCAAAAAGAAATGGCATTTAAAGCAAATTTAGGGAAGAATGCTAAAGAGAACAAGAAATACAATCAAAGCCCATGTTGCCTACACCTACACGTAACTCCTACTATATATTAACCACAATGAAGAAGATGAATTCACTCTTTCTTTCTTGAACACAAAAAGCCAGGGTGGCACGGATGGTTTCAAAACAATACTACTTAATTGTACACTTAAAAACTGGTCACAGTGAGGAATTCCCATGGTGGCGCTGTGGAAACAAATCCGACTAGTATCCGTGAGGATGCGGGTTTGATCCCTGACCTCGCTCAGTGGGTCAGGGATCTGGTGTTGCCACAGATGTGGCCCAGATCCCGTGTTGCTGTGGCTATGGCCGTTGCCGGCAGCTGTAGGTCTGATTTGAACCCTAGACTGGGAACTTCCGTGTGCCATGAGTGTGGCCCTAAAAAGCAAAAAAACAAAACAAAACAAAAAGTCACAATGGTAAAATTTAGATTATGTATAGTTTATAACTGTTACAAAATGAATTTACCTTTTATCCAAAGCTCTCAATACTTTAGCAAAAACTTCCAATTCACAAAATTCACTGCCCAGTTGACATAAGCGTCCCTGTTGGTACAGCTGAAATTAAAAACAAAAATAGTTTTTAATATTTTAATTTATTCTCTAATTACACTTATGAATATAACTTAATGGTCTTAATACTTGATGAATTTATATCACTCAGTTATGATTACACAGTAATATCAGGAAAGATGCTCCTGCTAAGAGAAATGTAATGTCAAATTAAAAATATCTATTATTATTCATATAAAATATTTTAATAGCTGTATGTAATAGTTAGAAATTAATTTTTGTAAAACAGTATCTGGTATATGCTAAGTACTACAAAGTACTATGCAATTATTTTATTTAGTAAACATTAAAAAGTTATATTCGAGTAACTTAAAATTAACTTTTTTCCTTAAACAAAACTAAATAAAGTAAATTTATCAAAATGAGAGTAAAGATAATGTCCAGAAGCCAAAACTGGCCACTAAGCTCCACTGAAGGCTCTTCAGACCATAAGAATCTCGGTTCAGTTCTGCACATGAAACTTCACAAACAGACTAACAGCAAATCAGGTCCAAAGTAATACAGCATGGCAGGATATCTAACAATGTCACAAGCACTTATTCCTTTTGTCTGATTTTTTAAAACTTTCATTTAAAACAATATTTTAATAAATGTGTTAAATGTTTATCCCAAATAATACAAGCACACAGTTAAAAAATTACTACTACCCCTCTTTCCCCTGACTCAACTTCACCAAATGTTACTGAATTTATATGTCCTATATAAATACAGAGCCACAGAAGGCAGGAATATTGCTGTATCAACTGACTTTACATTCATTATAGGCACTTAATACCTAGCTCATTTCATGAAAACATGGGTTTCAGAAAGAGGACACGATCCTGAATTCATCTGCCCAATGGGCCAGTTAACTTTACGCAGGTAAAACATACTAGAAAACTCAGCAAACTCTTGGGCATAAATCACTAGGTCAAAATAGGTAGATATATTAATGCAAATCAACAATGATCTCTGTAGGGGAGAAGGGACAGGGACTAGGCACATGATCAGGAAGGGGAGGCATAAATGTTATCTTCCTTAATGGTTGAACAGTCATATTAGCCATAAACCTTCAAAAGGAAAGATTTGCAAATGATTGTTTTCTTCTGTAAAAAAAAAAAAAAGGGGAGGGGGAGTTCACGTCATGGCTCAGTGGTTAAAGAATCCAACTAGGAACCATGAGACTGTGGGTTCGATTCCTGGCCTTGCTCAGTGGGTTAGCGATCCAGTGTTGCTGTGAGCTGTGGTGTGGGTCTCAGACGCGGATCGGATCTGGCATTGCTGTGGCTGTGGCACAGGCTGGCCCCTAGCCTGGGAACCTCCATATGCCGCGGGTACAGCCCTAGAAAAGGCAAAAAGACAAAAAAAAAAGGAGGGGGGAGGGGTTCTGGGAATGTATATGATAAAATTCACTACTATTAATCACCATCACATACACCTTCACTATCAAACAATTAAAAAATAACTCAGGGAAAATAACGCTGAGGAGTTCCCGCTGTGCCGCAGGGGAAACAAATCCGACTAGGAACCATGAGGTTGTGATTTCAATTCCTGGCCTTGCTCAGTGGGTTAAGGATCTGTTGTTGCAGTGAGCAGTGCTCTAGGTCAGACGTGGCTCGGATCTGGCACTGGTGTGGCTGTGGTGCAGGCCAGCAGCTGTAGCTCCGACTGGACCCCTAGCCTGGGAACCTTCATATGCTGCAGGTGCAGCCCTAAAAAGCAAAAAAATAAAGTAAAATAAAACAAAACAAAAAAACCCCCACAACACTGAGAATTTATAATAAAATCCACATTTGGAGGCTTAACAATGTGATAAATTTCTGATCTGAGGCAGAAAAACAAATGTAGTTGTCCAAATAAACAGATATACATACTCCAAAAACAATATAGGACAAAAAGACCTTATATGGACTTCCCATCGTGGCTCAGTGGTTAACGAATCTGACTAGGAACCATGAGGTTGTGGGTTCGATCCCGGCCTTGCTCAGTGGGTTAACGATCTGGCACTGGCGTGAGCTGTGGTGTAGGTCACAGATGCCGCTCGGATCCCAGGTTGCTGTGGCTGTGATGTAGGCCGGCGGCTGTAGCTCCGATTAGACCCCTAGCCTGGGAACCTCCACATGCCACGGGTGCAGCCCTAAAATGCCAAAAAAAACCCTTACATTTTTCCAAAATAACTCATCATGGCTTAGAATTTCCTTTGTTAGAAAGAAGAAAAGTTACACAACTTTTCTGCCTATACTCACCAGACAGAAACAATTAAATTAAACTTCATATGTTCTACAATTCATAGTATCCTTTCAACAGAGAACTTCTACTAAATGGGATTTAAAACTAAAATTTAGAAAAGCAGCTTGGTTAAATTTCGAATATATTATAAAAAGGCCCAGTTAACAAAGAGAAGTTTTTTACTCTCAGCTATTCAATTTTCCTAGCTAAAAACGGGTCCACATTTAAGTTCTGGGACAGGAGTTAACTCATGGCTCAGCAGGTTAAGGATCAGGCACTGTCACTACTGTGGCTCTGGTTAGAGCTGTGGTATATAGTTCAGTCCCTGGCCCAGGAACTTCTGCATGGCAAGGGTAAAGTCAAAAAAATACATATATTCTTTCCTGTACAGCAACTATCCTTCAATTAAAAAAAAATTTTTAGGAGTTCCCATCATGGCTCAGTGGAAAAGAATCCAACCTGTGTCCATGAGGATGCTGGTTCAATCCCTGGCCTTGCTTAGTGGGTTAAGGATCTGGCATTGCCGTGAGCTGTGGTGTAGGTTGCAAGCGGGGCTCAGATCCTGTGTTGCTGTGGCTGTGGCTGTGGCCAGCAGCTGGTAGCTGTAGCTCCAATTTGATCCCTAACCTGGCAACTTTCCACATTCCGTGGGTGCTGCACTAAAAAGTAAAAAAAAAAAAAAAAAATTTTTTTTTACGAGTTCTCTGGTGGCTCAGTGGGTTGAGGATCCAGTGTTGTCAGTGCTGCGGTGTGGTTTGGGCCACTGCTATGGTGCAGTTTCAATCCCTGGCCTGGGAACTTCTGCATGCAGAAGTCATAATCAAAGAAAAAAAAAGATTTTTTTTTTAAATCCTTACCAGGCTTATCCCCCAAAATGCAAATTTATACATTTTATGAATGGGATTTCTGAATACCAATCCAGAATAAAAATAGCACTAATCCTTTTTTTTTTTTTTTTTTG
>PVHT020001178.1:4752789-4827918 GCA_004024745.2 Catagonus wagneri
CCCACAACCTCATGGTTCCTAGTCGGATTCGTTAACCACTGAGCCACGACGGGAACTCCAAAATAGCACTAATCCTTACAAAGATTTTACGTGCCAGGCACTGTTCTAAATGCTTTTCAGATGCAATACATTCTGTGCTTCCAAAGATAAGGAAACTAAGACACAACGGTTTAAAAACCTGCTCAAAATCACATAATTAACAAGTGGTAAAGCAACAATCTGGCTTGCAGCAGTCTGTCCTTACATCCATGTTCTTAATAAATGATAGTGCTTTTCGAAGATACTATGCCAGAAAATAAGAAAGAGTATAAAATGGACAACTTAAAACATTTTTATAGAAATAATACAAGATTACTCCCTTCATAGATTCATACATTTTATGGAGTAGAGCTTAGAAGAAATAGAACCGAGGCTCTAGGTTCTTCAGTAATGATTCTCAGATTTTTTTAAAATTTGACTTATCTTAGTTCACTATTACATAACGTGTTTTAATATTAGATTCTGCACCCACTGGGTAATGATGCTATTAAAGGTCTAGGAACTACTTTTAGCTATTGGTACTTTAAGGAAAATAAGAAGTAACAAGTTTATCTTTAGAAGTAGGTAAATTATCTCCCAACAGATATGCAGAGAATAAAATGTAATTTTTCCTTTTTTTGCTCTTTTTAAGGCTGTACACACAGCATATGGAAGTTCCCAAGCTGGGGCTGAAATGGACCCTCAGCTGCTGGCCTACCCCACAGCTACAGCAATGCCAGATCCTTAACCTGCTGAGCGAGTATCCTCATGGATACTTAGGTTCTTAACTTGCTGAACCACAGTGGGAATGCCCTAAAAATACAATTAAAACAATATTTATTGTACAGGTATGAAGACAAGACCAACCAATGGAACAAAATGCAAAGTTCAAAAGCAGATCTTAGGAGTTCCCGTCATGGTTAACGAATCTGACTTGGAACCATGAGGTTGTGGGTTCGATCCTTGGCATCGCTCAGTGGGTTAAGGATCCAGCGTTGCCGTGAGCTGTGGTGTAGGTTGCAGACGCGGCCAGGATCTCTACTGGTCCTATTAGACCCCTAGCCTGGGAACCTCCATATGCCAAGGGTGCGGCCCTAGGAAAAGGCCAAAAAAAAAAAAAAAAAGCAGATCTTAGCATATGTAAAAAAGTAACATAATGATAAAGAAAGCATTTTAAAATCATTGAAAGAAAAAAATTAGTTAATAAAAATTAGTGCATAAAATGGTGAAACAAAGTAAGGTGCTTCATAAAATATAAATTTCAGGTATTAAAGCTGTAAACATTAACAATTAAATTATAGTAGTGTTAAAAGCTACCTGGTAACACTGCCTTTTTTTTTTTTTTTTTTTTTTGGAATTTTTAGGGCCATGCCGGGGCATATGGAGATTCCCAGGCCAGGGGTCAAATTGGAGCTATAGCTGCCGGTCACAGCCACAGCCACAGCCACACCAGATCCAAGCTGCATCTGCGAGCTACACCACAGCTCAAGGCAATGCTGGATCCTTAACCCACTGAGCAAGGCCAGGGATCTAACCTGTGTCTTCATGGATACAGTCAGATTCGTTTCCGCTGAGTCATGATGGAAACTCCTCCTTCTTCTTTTTTTTTTAAAACATTGCCTTTCTAAGCATTATCTATCACAGGCAAAAATCATAAAGCAAGAAAAGATGTATGATTACGTAAACACTGAAGGTGTCCCCGAATATAAAAAACTATAAACAAAAATTAAAAATACAACAAAAGTAAGTAAAACATTAATAACATACTCATGTAAGATTTAGTATCTTTAATACATAAAGGAGTGAAACTCCTGGTGATGTTTTAGAAGCAAGGGTTTGCTTTCAGAGACTAAAGTAAAAATCTTACAGAAGACTGAAGGCAGCTAATGGAAGGGCAATGCAAAACAGCCCCAAATCAAGAAAACTCTTTGGGTGATAAAGATGGGGCTAAAAGCCCTCCTTAACCCAAAGGATTTTGTATTGACATGGCTGCCCTCCATGTTCAAATTACCATAATCTAAGTAAACAGCTCAGTGTTAATATCAAATTAGCATACAAAATAATCTAGGCTAATTCCCAACAACAAAAACACAGAAAAGTTTAGAAAAAGATATGAAAGAACCTGAGTCCAAAACTATGGTCTAAAAATAACTACAAAAACTCTCTTCTCTCTCCTTCTCCCTCCCCCACTCCCTTTGAAAACTCTTGTTTTGAACTAAGTCTCTCTTTTTAAAGTACCATTAAAAAGCAAAAATCTTCAGAACTGAAAAGGCGTTATCAAGGAAAAATTGCCATGATACATAAAATGAACAAGTTTCAGAAAGTATGAGTAACATAACTTCATTTGTGTTAAATTGTCTGTCTACCATTACATACACACACATTTTAATGGGGAGTGCCCCTGTGGCTAAGCCGGCTGGGGATCTGGCATTGCGACTATAGCGGCTTGGGGTCACTGCTGTGGTGTGGGTTAGATCCTGGGAACTTCTATGTGCCACAGTCACAACCAAAAAAAAAAAAAAAAATCTGGAATGATATTTGATGTACTACATTTATGGTATTGGATTTATATCTCATGTCTTTCATTTCTAATCTCATCACCATCTTTCACCTGGATTACTGCAAATGTTTGGCAGAACTGGTCTTCTCATTACCTTTTAATAGTACCCTCGATGTATACATTATCCAAATCTTTTTTTTTTCTTTTTAGGGCCTCATCCAGAGCATATGGAAGTTCCCAGGCCAGGGGTTCAAATCAGAGCTGCAACTGCTGGCCTACACGACAGCCACAGGAATGTGGGATCCAAGTCGTCTGTGACCTTCAACAGAGTTCTTGGCTGGATCTCCGGCCCACTGAGTGAGGCCAGGGATCGAACCTGCATTCTCATGGATACTAGTCAGATTCACTTCTGCTGTGCCACAACGGGAACTCCCATAATCCAAATTTTTCTTTTTTTTTGTCTTTTTGCCTTTATCTAGAGCTGCACCCGCGGCATATGGAGGTTCCCAGGCTAGGGGTCTAACAGGAGCTGTAGCTGCCAGCCTTCGCCACAGCCACAGCAACGCGGGATCCGAGCTGCCTCTGCAACCTACACCAGAGCTCACGGCAACGCCGGATCCTTAACCCACTGAGCAAGGCCAGGGATCGAACCCAAAACCTCATGGTTCCTGGTCAGATTCGTTAACCACTGAGCCACGACGGGAACTCCCATAATCCAAAATTTTTAATGTAGCACATAAATGTCTAAAAGTCATGTGATTCTCACCTATCTTTCAAACCTCATATTTCACCTTCTTCCTCTGTGTTCCCTACAATCCTGCCACGTTAATTTTCCTTTAGCTCCATCCTACCTCATGACTTTTTGCTGCTGCCTCCACATGAAGCACTAGTACCATGAATGCCTGCTTGGTTAATTTGTAACTCATCCTAATGGTCTCAGCTAATATGTCACTTCCTCAAAGAGACTTGACTCTCCAATTTAAATTCTGTTCCCTGTTATACCTTCTCATGACCTATTATACGTTTCCTCCACAGGTGCATTGAGACACACATACACACACTCACTTGAGTGATAATTTGTTAAACATGCCATTCTATTACACTCTATACTCTATGAGGTGACCACTGTCACTGCTATATCCCCAATTCCCAGCACAGTGCCTACCATTAGATATACATTCAATACTGTGAATGCAAAATCCAAGTTGGTAGCAATCTACTCTGGACAGAACTCAGAACCTTAGAAAAAAACAAAAAAATTCAAGACATGGAGTTCCCTCTGTGGCTCAGTGGAAACGAATCCGACTAGAAACCACGAGGTTGCGGGTTTGATCCCTGGCCTCGCTCAGTGGGTTAAGGATCCGGCGTTGCCGTGAGCTCTGGTGTAGGTTGCAGACACGGCTCAGATCCCGCGTTGCTGTGGCTGTGGCGAAGACCGGCAGCTACAGCTCCTGTTAGACCCCTAGCCTGGGAACCTCCATATGCCACAGGTGAGTCCCTAAAAAGCAAAAAAAAAAACCTAGTTAAATGTAAAATCTAACCAACAATGATAACCAGTCATACGTAACTCAGTATGTATCATTCATCTCTATAGTTGAGTAAGAAGTTTCTCAGCTTCTCTTTAGAGTCACTGACAATCTTGGTGAAAACAGGAGTGTATTTATGAAGCAGTAAAAAGAAGAGAGTATGATTATAAGGAAACATTTTGTGCCTATAAGAAAATTTATTCTCGGAGTTCCCATTGTGGCTCAGTGGTTAATGAACCCTACTAGCGTCCATTAGGACATGAGTTCAATCCCCGGCCTCGCTCAGTGGGTTAAGGATCCGGCGTTGCCGTGAGCTGTGGTATAGGTCGCAAATGCAGCTCAGATCCTGCGTTGCTGTGGCTCTGGTGTAAGCCAGTGGCTACAGCTGATATAACCCCTAGCCTGAGAACCTCCATATGCGCCGTGGGTGTGGCCCTATAAAGACAAAAAAAAAAAGGAAAAGAAAAAACTCATTCTCTACACTTTATTCATTGTAAATCAACTATATTCAACTTTTTTTAATTCTTAAAAAAAACTCATTTGGTGTTCTAGATAGCCAACATGAAAACATTTTTTCCTTTGATTCCAGAAAAATTACATGTTATTTTTTTTTTTTTGCCTTTTTGTCATTTTGGGGGCCTCAACCATGGCATATGAAGGTTCCCAGGCTGGGGGTCTAATCGGAGCTGTAGCCACCAGCTTACACTGTGGCCACAGCAACACAGGATCCGAGCCGCCTCTGTGACCTACACCACAGCTCACAGCAACGCGGGATCCTTAACCTACTGAGCAAGGCCAGGGATCGAACCTGCAACCTCATGGTTCTTAGTCAGATTCGTTAACCACTGAGCCACAACAGGAACTCCCCAGGTTGAATCTTTTATCAAATATATGTGCTGCCAATATCTTCTCCCACTCTGGGACTTGGCTCTTCATTTCACTCTTTTAATGGTATCTTTTAATTAATCTTAATTAAGGCCAATTTATCAAATTATCTTATATTTAGCTCATTTTGTATCCTATTTAATAAATCTTTGCTAGTATAGTGAAAACTTTCTCCTTAAAAGCTGTTTTTCACAGTTAGATCAGTGACCACCCCAAAATGATAACTGTGGATGATATAAGATCATTATCCTTCTCCCCCACGTATACCTAATTGATCAACACCATTTATCTGATTCTCCTTTACCCACTGTACTACTATGTCACTTTTATCATAAATCAGGTGACAGTATATGTCAGTTTGTTTCTGGACTGACTGTATTGTTACATTTGTCTATCCATGTGCCAATACCATATTATCTTAAGTGTTATAGCTTGATATTTAATGGTATACGTCCTCCAGATTTCCTTTTTTCTTCATGATTGATTTGGCTTGACACTGCACTTTAATTTGCATTTCATTTGAGCATCTTTTGATGTTCATTAGCCTTCCATTATATTTTCCTCTTCTATAAGATAGCTACTCTGGTCTTCTAGAAATGAGTTGATTGCCCTTTACATACTGACTAGCATTAGATCTTTCTGAATTAGGAAATTCACCTCTTGTCTGACAAATATCATTTGCATAGTCTTTTTTTTTAAAAATGTGCTTACAATTATACACACACACACACACACACACACACAAAATCACATATTTTGGTCTTTTTAGGGCTGCACCCGAGGCATAAGGAGGTTCCCAGGCTAGGGGCTGAATCAGAGCTGTAGCTGCTGGCCTACCCCACAGCAGAGCCACGCAAGAACCAAGCCACATCTGCAACCTACACCACAGCTCACGGCAATGCCAAATCCTTAACTCACTGAGCAAGGCCAGGGACCGAACCCGTGTCCTCATGGAAGCTAGTCAGATTCATTTCTGCTGAGCTGCAACAGGAACTCCCCTACATTTTTTTAGGTACTCAAAAGTATCAACTACTTTTTTTCCTCCTGGGTGTTGGTTTCATGCTTACAAAACCCTTCTCTTTGCCAAGATGGCATTGCAGTGTTGGCAAGATGAGTAACAGAGGACTTCATCTTTTATATCACTTATTTTTATAATGTTTGACCTAAAATTTGTGATTTACCTTGAAAATAATTTCTTTATAGAAGAAGTTCAGTCATTTCCAACTGTACGATAATGACTCAATAATTTATTCTGATACTTTTACAAACTCATTTGCCATATTTAAATATTTAATTCACTTGAAACTCATTTTGGTATGTGGTGCAAAGCAGAGGTCTAACTTTCCAAACAACAACAAATTTTTCCCCATTTATTTATTTTTTCCTTTAGGGCTGCACCTGCAGCATATGGAAGTTCCCAGGGTAGGAGTCTAACTGGGACTGCAGCTGCTGGCCTACACCACAGCCACAGCAATGCCAGATCCAAGCTGAGTCTGCAAACTACACTGCAGTTTTCGGCAACATCAGATCCTTAACTCACTAAGCAGGGCCAGGGTTGAACCTGTGTCCACATGGATACTAGCTGGTTTCGTTAACGCTGAGCCACAACAGGAACTCCCTATTGATTTAAAATATAGCATTGTGGGAACTCCCTGGTGGCCTAGCAGTTAAGGATGTGGTGTTGTCATTGCTGTGGCTCAGATATAATCCTAGGAAATTCTGCATGCTGCAGCCAAAAAAAATAAATAAAATAAAATAAGGCACTGTCTTATGACATTTTTAATATAATAAGTTCTCTTTATTTTTTGGCCAAACCCAGGGCATATGGAAGTTCCCAGGCCAGGGACTGAATTTGAGCTGTAGCTGCAACCTAAGCCATAGCTTCAGTAACAATGGATCCTTAACACACTGCACTAGGCCAGGGATTGAACCTGAACCTCCACAACAACCTAAGCTGCTACAGTTGGATTCTTAACCTACTGCACCACAGTGGGAACTCCATAAATTCTTAAATATGTTTTGGTTTCTATCTAGACTGTCTACCGTGTTCTATATTCAAGTTCCCTCTTTGCTGTTCTTGTGCCAATACTATACTCCTTTAAAATATGTAGCCTTCTGGAGTTTCCTCATGATGAGGTAGGTTAAGGAGCCAGTGTTGTCACTGCAGTGGCTCGGGTTCAGTCCCTAGCCCAAGAATTTCCACATGCCGCAAGCACAGTCAAAAAAATATATATATATACGTGTATCCTTCTAATATACTTAACTATACTAAGTATTGTGTATCTTAAAAAATTTCCTTGGATCATTTATTCTCATGTAATTAATTCCTCCAAATAAATGTCATATTTAGTCAGTTTCCATATCCAATAAAATTCTGAGATTCTGATTCAAGTTGTAATAAATTCACAGCTTAAACTGACATGAGTTGACATATTTATATTACTTTCCCATCCAGACACATGGTACGGCTGGCTATTCATGTTCTTTAATGCGCCGCCCCCTGAAAAAGCTTTTTTCTCTCAACTTATTAATCCTAAGAGGTTTTTTTTTGTTTTTTTTTTTGCTTTTCAGGGCCGCACCCGCAGCATATGGAGGTTCCCAGGCTAGGGGTCAAATCGGAGCTACAGCTGCCAGCCTATGCCACAGCTACAGCAACGCCAGATCCGAACCGTGTCTATAGCCTACACAACAGCTCACGGCAACACCAGAGAGGTAACTCACTGAGCAAGGCCAGGGATCGAACCCGCAACCTCATGGTTCCTAGTCGGATTCATTAACCGCTGTGCCATGACGGGAACTCCAATCCTAAGAGTTTCTTATGTAAAAAGAATATTAACCCTCTGGCTGTCAAATACATCGCAAGAATTTTTTTTTCGATATGTTACTAGCCAATTTTAAAAGATTATCAGAATATTAATTGAGGCTATATATAACTAAGAATAGAAATAAACATTGAAAAAGAAAAAATTAAGTACTAAGAATAGAAATAAACAGTGAAAAAGAAAAAATTAAGTCAACTCTAATACTAAATCAGGCATTAATTCATATGGTTTTCAGCATGAGACTTATACAATAATAATTTTTAAAAACCCGAATTATTAAGTTTAAGACTGAAAACAATAAATAGAACACATTACAAAACACTTCAAGTGGTCAAACTTAACTCTATCGTGGGGTTTTCTGTCGTGGCTCAGAGGTAATGAACCCAACTAGTATCCATGAGGATGTGGGTTTGATCCTTGGCCTTGTTCAGTGGGTTAAGGATCCGGTATTGCCATGAGCTGTGGTGTGGTCACAGATGTGGCTGGGATCCCAGTTGCTGTGGCTGTGGCATAGGCCAGGGGCTACAGCTCCAATTCGACCCCTAGCCTGGGAACTTCTATATGCCTAGGGTGTGACCCTTTAAAAAAAAAAAAAAAATTAACTATATCACAAATTCTATAATCAGAACAAGACATAAAATAGACCGTTAAGCCGTTACAATAAAAAGAAAAGATAAAAGTTCATTTGCAGAACCCAGCCCTTTACTCTTTCACTTTATTTGCTTTCACATAGTATATAATTTTACAATTCTTTCTATTTACTTTATCTACTTTTTTTTTTGGCCACACCTGCAGCACAGGGAAGTGTCCAGGCCAGGTTTCGAAACTTGCGCCACTGCAGTGACCAAAGCCATAGCAGTGACATGCTGGATCCTTTAATGGCTAAGCCCCAGGGAACTCCATATTCCCTTTATCTACTTCCATACCTAAATTTTAAATGCAGTTAGAAGAAAACCATTCTGATTCAAAAACACTATTTTGTAGGGCATTATTTTATTCAACAATCTATATACCTCCCATCAATCTTTTAAAAAACACATTTTTAGTAAGCTTCCCTTCTTATATATCTTAGCAGCCATTTCCAACTTCTGTTTAACCTTGTACAAAAAGCCGCCACTATTACCCCTTACTCTTAGCAGATGATCTTACCTCCTAATTCATAATAACCTTTTTTTGCAAACTTACCTATGCTGACACTTTATGCCTTTAACTTTTTCTTTTGTATTTTTTTTTTGGGCTGCACTGGAAGCATATGGAGGTTCCCAGGGCTAGGGGCTGAATCAGAGGGAGCTGTAGCTGCTGGCCTACACCTCAGTGACAACGTCAGACCCAAACTATGTGTGCAACCTACACCACAGTTCACAGCAATGCCGGATCCTTAACTCACTGAGCAAGGTCAGGGGTTGAACCTGAGTCCTCACGGATTATAGATTCGTTTCTGCTGAGCCACAACAGGAACTCCCCAAGGTATTCTTTCCTCAACTCCAATTTAAGACTGATACCTTACCTTATGGATGATAAAGGAAGGCAAGACTCATTAAATATAAATATGTTTATATGTATTCTAACATCTTCCATTCTTAAAAAAACACAACATTCACATTTGACCCTTTCTACATATCAATACCTCTCCCCGTTCCCTTCTTAGGGAGTAGTCAGCATGCCTACTTCTCACCTTCCATTCATTCCATAACCCCATCTCCTATAGCTTTATGACTGTGCCTTCATCTGAAGCTATGGACAAAAACTAGTAAAGTGACACTGGACTATGATGAATTGGGATGGGGGAATTTTACACTAGTGTATTTTGTCTGTGACCATGCCTACTGATGGAAGTTGGGATGTCTGGAGGGATCTGATTATGAGTTTCTTCTTAGGTCTAAACTGGAGAGAATTGGAAATTATAGACAGTAAGCAAGAAAGCAAGAACAAAATATTAGGTATGAGACCTTGATTAAATTACTTAACTTTCTCACCTATAAAACAGGCTTATATCCTACTTTACAGTTTAATTGTGAGGATTAAACGAAATAACTGTATAAAAGCACCTACAGTTCCAGGTACAGTGCCATGTTCCCAACAGGCATAGGACCATTAAAGAGTAAACGTGTACCAAAAAGAAGCCATATTAAAATTCTGTGGACTATGTGAAACAGAAAATGTGGCAAAAGCACTACCTGCTCATATTCACTATTAATAATCTTCAAATGAAAAGCTTCGATTAGAAGCAAAAGTTACTACAAGGTGTCCAAGTACTTTGAGGGAATTCAACCACTAAATGCACTGTTTAAATTTCCAAAGGTTATTTTCTAAAAAGTGTAAAAGATTACATACAATTTAATAAAATGGATAGAGTTCGCACACACACAAAGCTGCAGTTTCCCAGGCTGAGAAAGAAATCTAACATCCTTCCTGGGAGGAATAAATCTTAAATATACAAAATTTCCTTAGACTTAATCAATATATCAAAGGGGTTTGGAATAAAGAGAGATTTTTCTCTAACCTCTCCTCCCCCCAAATAATAATATAAATCCAAATACCTAGGAGGAAAAAATTTTAATTATTCTAATTGGTGTAAAGCAGCTGGATTTAGTAAAATGCAGCAAGTCAGCTGCTTTCTGAAAAAATATTCTGGGGTGGAGAAAGCGGGCAATCTTCCCAATGAAACAACTGCCATAAAACACTGTACGTATATAAGACATATATAAGAATGTACACATCTGTTAAGTATCAGTTTACAATGTTCCAGTCAACTTACAAATCAAGAGGAAGTGTTTAGATCTAAAAAAATAAATCATACTTTACTTCTGGTCAAATTTTGCATGGGTGGCTACTGGAGTTATCCACACTGATTCAAGGCAAGGAGGACAATAATAAGTCCACTGTTCACACTCAAATGTGGGGGAGAGGAAAAGGGAGGCTCTAAGTCCATAAAGTTCTCCTCCCTCTCAAAACACTGCAAAACTGTCCACGTCTAAAAACACTTACCCTTGAAACTCCTTAGAGACTGACTGGGAGACTTTTTTCAGATTTTTGAGGGGGAGCGATTTAGGAATGCTGCAAGATTACAACTTTCGAATATTTTACCATAATTTAAACTCTAATTCTAAAGATTTTTTCCCCCAGGAAAGATTTCCCCTTCCTTTTCCCCATATTAATAAAGCCCCTACTCAACCCCAAGTATAAACAAAAATGAAAGCTTTAAAAACTATGTGAACAAGGCACACGACTACTTCCAATAATTCCTCAACTCCATCCAGATTAGGGAAAAAAAGGTGAAACGAAGAACACGTAGCAGAAAAAAAAATACTTGGCAAGGAGGGCGGCGAGAGGAGAAAAGTAGGAAGGAGTGGAAAAGAGCAAAGCAAAAAGTCCAGCTGATGCTGACACTTAATTGGGAAGGGAGGGCAAAAAATATCCCGAAGAGACACGCTAGAAGGGAAGGGCCGAGTGGATCGAGGGCGCAATAGAGGAAGTCCACGCAAAAGGCCTACCCAAAGGGGCCCCTACAGGAGGGAAAAGCAAAAAGGGGGGGAAAGACTCATTAAGAAGACGTATCAATAAAAGCCAAGGGCTTGAGAGACAGAGAATACCAGATGGGTGTCCCTATACTGAACACGCCAACACCGTCCCAGATGTCTAGGGAGGCGATCCTGCTAGCAGAGGTGAGGGGTTAAATGCGGGGGATTCGCGGACGTGGAAGGGGGTGCGGCCCCAGGGGCTGCGGCAGGAGGGCAGAGAGCAGGCCCACGGTCAGTAGTCCACCGTCCGTACCTTGTAGTAAACATCGAATTGGATGTTCTCGGGCAAGGAGCGGATGTCTCGGCGGGAGCGGATGTAGTTGTCCACGACAGCGGAGATGGCGGTGTTGTAGAGAGTCTCTGGGATCCACTCTAGTTCCACGGCCGCCATCTTCCTTCCCTCCTCCTCCGCCTCCTCCGCCTCCTCCTCCCGAAGGCCCCCACCTCCCTCCGTAGCGAACTCCTCTGCGGCCCCGGAGGATTCGGAAGGGCGGCGTTGGCCACGCGGGCACACGACAGAAGGGCGCGGCCGCCCTGGCTCCTCAGGGTGAGCTAGGGGTGGTGGCAGCGGACGCAGGCCCGTGTGGAGAGCGGGCCAAAAAGCTGGGACCAGCCGGGCCGTGGCCTCACATTCCGGATTTGAGAGCAGCCCGGGGTCCGTCCCAGCGCCGATCTCTGCAGGGGCGGGGCTGCGTGTGCGGCGTCATGACGTCAGCGCACGCCTACGCACTGGAGGGAAGGAATGCGGCAGGCAAAAACTTGGGAAGGAAAGAACCGTGATCCCGCCTACTGGGAACATACTTTCCAAGGGGCCGAAGTTGGGTGGATAAGGGTAAACTTCTTTCACCAGGACGAGTTGAGACAGGTTTTTACCAGCTCCTTCCGAATCACTGGCTGCATCAGTCCTTTCTATCAATCCCCCCTCCAGAGTTCTTAGGCACGGAACCTTTCGAGACTCAGATAAAAGTTTGGATGCCCAATTATCAGTCCACTGAAGATGATGCATACAGGGAATTCACATACTCTGGAAACCCGCCCTTAGACTCTGGTCTCTAATTCAAGTTAGGAACCTTCGGCCTAGGGGCTAGGGATCAGGATGGAAGGAAGCCTTGCATTGTGTAACCATTTGCATGGTTTGAACTTACGGTTCTTTTTCTAAATGAAACTTATTCTACCCCGCCTCCCAAAAAAAGAGGAAAAAATTGCTTTAGAAGAATTTGGTGGGAAGGTTAGCCTGATTACAGAATTACAAATAGTGGTGAGAGAAAAAGGACTAAATGGTGGTTCTAATATGACTTAGTGATAAAACAGAAATTAAGATTTCAACTTTCTCCGCTAGTTCTACAGTCCCAGCCTCAGGGGATTGTTGGATGATTCAGAGTACATGTTTCAGCTCCCTTCCATCCTCAGCCTTAATGTCTGCTACTTATGTAACTTAATTTTCCATGTCTGTGACTTCAAGAACTTCATGCAACGTCTTTATGCTCTAGGAATTTTTTTTCCTTTTAGGGCTGAACCCGTGGCCTATGGAAGTTTCCAGGCTAGGGGTCAAATCAGAGCTGCAGCTGCCAGACTACACTACAGCCACAGTAATATAGGATCCCAGCTGCGTTTGCGACCTACACAGCAGCTCATATCAAAGCTGTATCCTTGGAGTTCCCATAGTGGCTCAGTGGTTAACGAACCCAACTCATGTCCGTGAGATCGCTGGCCCTACTCAGTGGGTTAAGGATCTGGCTTTGCTATAAGTTGTGATGTAAGCGCAGACGTGGCTGGGATCCCACACTGCTGTGGCTGTGGCACAGGCTGGCAGCTACAGCTCCAACTGGACCCCTAGCCTGGGAACCTCCATACACCAGGAGGGTGGCCCTAAAAAAACAAAAGACAAAAAGAAGAAAAAAAAAAACTGGATCCTTAACCCACTGAGCAAGGCCAGGGATGGAAGCTACATCCTCATGGATACTAGTCTGATTTGTTACTGCTGAGCCACAACGGGAACCCCTGCTCTATGAATTTAACAAGGAAACCACTGGCCATTATTGGTGACACTGTCAATCTCATATTCATGCAATCGTTATGTAAAACCTGAAAACAATGATAATAATAATGTGCTGACGATAGAGCTAAAGGGATTGGAAGTGGTTCTTCCAGTTCACCCTGGTAATTCAAGGTTGAATAAATATTTAAATCGTTGGTAAGAAAGAAGGAAACACATTTAGTCCTCTTTCCCTCTATACCAGTTCTTACTCTGTAATCCATGAACCTGGGAAAGCTGTGGTTAGCCTTATCGTAAAGTGCCAGAAATAGCAAGTAAAAAAATACAAATGCTCAATTACCTTTTTTTTTTGTGGTCTTTTTAGGACTGCACCTCCAGCATATGGAGGTTCCCAATGCCAGATCCTTAACCCACTGAGCGAGGCCAGAGATCGAACCCACATGCTCATGGATACTAGTTGGGTTCGCTAACCGCTGAGCCACGATGGGAACTCCTCAATTATATTTTAATTTCACATAAACAGGGAGTAGTTTGTGGAGTTTTTTTGGGTTTTGTTTGTTTGTGTGTTTGGCTGCACCCTTGGCACACAGAAGCTCCCAGGCCAGGGACTGAATGAATCGGAGCCGTAGTTGCAACCTATGACACAGCTGCAGAAATGCCAAATCCTTAACCCACTGCTCCAGGCTGGAGAGCGAACCCTCCCCACCACAAAGAAAACTCATGATCCCTAACCTGCTGCAGCACAGTGAGAACTCCACGAATAGTTAGTTTTTTAATACAAGTATGTTACATGTAAAAGTTTTACCAACCCATTCTGAGTCACCCAAACACATAAGTTCCCTTAACAAATCCTTTATCAAGAATACTTAGACACAGACCTTTTGAGGCTGTTTTGACCTCTTCCCACAAAAATGCATTGTCCATATATTATCCATGCAAATGACACATAGGGCATACTTATACTAAAAAAATATTCATTGTTCATCTGAAATTCGAGTTTAACTGGCATCTATATTTTATCCAGCAACACCACCTCTAAGGCTTCATGAATTCCCTGAAATTGTATTAGGATATTTGGGCTGAATCAGGACCTGGGCTCAGGTCCTATAAACAGGTTACACTGTGTCAGGCACACATGTTGATTGCTATATGGGCCTCGAGTGCTGCTGGGCAGAGTTAGACACCCAAAATGTGTCCGGATGAAGGATACTCCATGGTTGAAAAGGCCCTGGTGGGTAAAGGATCTGGCATTGTTTCAGCTGTGGCTCTGGCTACTGCTATGGAAAGGTTTCAGTCCCTGGCCTCAGAACTTCCACATGCTGAAGACATTGTTTAAAAAAAAAGAGAGGAGTTCCCGTCGTGGCTCAGTGGTTAACGAATCCGACTAGGAACCATGAGGTTGCGGGTTCAATCCCTGGCCTTGCTCAGTGGGTTAAGGATCTGGCGTTGCCGTAAGCTGTGGTGTAGGTTGCACACGCGGCTCGGATCCCGCGTTGCTGTGGCTGTGGCGAAGGCCGGCAGCTACAGCTCCCATTAGACCCCTAGCCTGGGAACCTCCATATGCCATCGGTGCGGCCCTAGATAAGGCAAAAAGACAAAAAATTAAAAAATAAAAAAAATTAAAAAAAAGAGAGAGGCGTTCCCATCGTGGAGCAACGGAAACAAATCCAACAAGGAACCATGAGCTTGCGGGTTCGATCCCTGGCCTCGCTCAGTGGGTTAAGGATCTGGCGTTGCCGTGAGCTGTGGTGTAGGTTGCAGACACGGCTCGGATCCCGCATTGCTGTGGCTGTGGCACAGGCCAGCAGCTGTAGCTCCAATTAGACCCCTAGCCTGGGAACCTCCACATGCCGCAGGTGCGGCCCTAAAATGGCAAAAAGACAAAAAAAAAAAAAAAGGAAGAGAGGGAGGGAGGAAGGAAGGAAGGGAGGAAGGAAGTTAAAAAGTGTGGTGGACTGGGAGGCCCTAAGAATGGATGGACTGCTCAAAAGGACAGGGACCCTGAAAAACAGTTCTTGGGGAGGGTTAGGGAATCAGAACCAATGGGCTAACATTGGGTCAAAGGGGAGCATTGATTCCAGAATTAGAACCCATCTGGTGGATTGGGCCCTAGTGAACTGGCTGAGTAGAGAAACTGGTGGAGGAAACTAAGCCATTTTTGTTGTGGACTGCCCTCAGTTGAGGGAAGAATGTTTCTCCCTTATACTCTAGGAAATTCCAGCAGAGCTGGAATTTGAACTCAATAATATATATAAATACTGCCTTTAATATTTTTTAAACTTTTTTTTCTTTTTAGGGCCACACCCATGGCATATGGAGGTTCCCAGACTAGGGGTCTAATCGGAGCTACAGCTGCTGGCCTACACTACAGCCACAGCAATGCCAGATCCAAGCCTCGTCTGCAACCTACACAACAGCTCATGGCAAAGCCAGACCCTTAACCCACTGAGCAAGGCCAGGGATCAAATCCACCACCTCATGGTTTCTAGTCAGATTTGTTTCCACTGTGCCACAAGGGGAACTCCTAACCTTTCTTTTTGGCCATGCCCACAGCATATGGAAGTTTCTGCACCAGAGATCGAACCCGTGCTACAACAGCAACCCAAGCTGCTGCAGTGACAACACCAAATCCTTAACCTGCTGTACCAAAAGAGACCTCTCTACCTTTCATATTTTGGATGATAGCATAGCATCTGAGTTTTCAATAGCCAGGATCAGATCATGAAGGGGCTAATGTGGTGCTAATGACCTTGGACTTTATCTTGGAGATGACAGAGAGCCCCTAAAGAATTGTAAGCAAGGAAGTAAAAGGATCAGATTCATGTGTCAGCAAGAAGACAGTAGTCATCTATGACTACCAGAACCAGAAGAAGATCCACATCATGCACTTCCAACTACAGAAGGGTGGAATACAGAAGAAGGCTGTTAAGCTCTCATGGCCACCTAAAAATTTTGGTAGAGGTCCTTTGTATCACAAACTTATCCCTACAGTCCACTAAATCCCCTTAAAACCTTGACTACCGGTAGCCTCAAATTTGGCAGAAAGCCTTCCACTATGCAGAGCTATATGAGACATGAATGTGGTCCAAAAAGAATCCTGAAAATCCTAAGAGGCAATACACATTCTGACTTTTTTTTTTTTGCTTTGCTTTTTAGAGCTCTACCTGTGGCACATGGAAGCTCCCAGGAATTGAATCAGAGCTATAGCTGCTGGCCTAAACCAAAGCCACAGCAATGCCAGATTCGAGCTGCATCTGCAACCTACACTGCTGCTCATGGCAGCACTGGATCTTTAATGCACTGATCGAGGCCAGGAATCAAACCTGCATCTTCGAGGATACTAGTCAGTTTCTTTACTGCTGAGCCACAACAGGAACTCCAAATTTTGACTTTTTTTTTTTTTGGCCACACCCACAGCATGCAGACCTGAGCCACTGAAGAGAACGCTAGATCCTTAACTGGCCGTGCCATAGGGGAACTCTGTGACCATTTTTAAGTTGCAGTTTCTCCTTTCATCGAGATGCGAGGATCTAAGTATCTTGCTCATGAATCTATTTGCACTGTGTCTGCTTAGATAAATGTGGTACAGCTGAAGTGATGCTAGGTCAGAAAAGGCCATATGGAGTCTATCCTATTCTCTGGAACACTCACTCTTGGATTCCTGAGGCACATGTCAAAAGATGGACTACCTGAGGACACCAATCTCTGAGAAAGTGCAAGCCACGTGGAGATGCTACATGTAAGTACTCCCAGTTAACAATCCCAGCTGAATGCAGCCTTTGAGTCATCCCAGCTCAAGTACCAATTGTTTCAGTGAAGGAACCTCCAGATGATTCCTTCCACTCTAAGGCATCTGAGCTACCCTCAGCCACTCCAGTCTTTCCAGATGAGGGCCCAAGCATCAGGGAGCTAAGTGAGACAAATACCCCTGCTCTGCTCTGAATCTTGACCCACAGGAACATAAGAAAATGGTTGTTCATTTATATCACTAAGGATGGGGTGGTTATGCCACAGTAGATCTCCCCTTTCCAATCCCCTAAAGGTCCCAGGAACCCATCACCTTAGAACAGGTAGTCAACCTGTTCCCTCTCAGGGCTACACCTCAGCGAACATATGAATTCATTCAGGAGAATGAGACAATTCATAGCCTGAGTTGGACAATTTTCTCAATTTTGAGGATGGCTCTGCTACCTTACATAAAAGAGTGAACTGCCAAAACTTAAAATGAGTATCAGAATGGAGACAATGATTCCTTTTTTATGTATTTGTCTTTTATATTCCAATATCTTTCCATTAACACAACTTCTAAGTAAACTGTATTCCAATAAAATTTAAATAAAGTAAAATTTGTCTTTTATTTTATTTTGCTTAAATTTTATTGGGATATAGTTAATTTCAGTCATACAGCAAAGTAAGTCAGTTATACATAAACATATCCATTCCTTTTCAGATTCCTTTCCCTTACAGATTATTATACAATATTGAGTGAATTTCCCCGTGCTATACAGTAGGTCCTTGACACTGGAATATTTTATATATAGTAGTGTGTATACATCAATGCCAACCCCCTAATTCATAACCCCCCACAAAATTTCCCCTTCAGTAAACATGTTTGGTTTCAAAATCTGGGTCTGGGAGTTCCCGTCGTGGCTCAGTGGTTAACGAATCCGACTAGGAACCATGAGGTTGCAGGTTCGATCCCTGGCCTCGCTCAGTGGGTTAAGGATCTGACGTTGCTGTGAGCTGTGGTGTGGGTCGCAGACACGGCTCGGATCCTGCATTGCTGTGGCTGTGGTGAAGGCCAGCAGCAATAGCTCCTGTTAGACCCCTAGCCTGGGAGCCTCCAGATGCCGCAGGTGCGGCCCTAGATAAGGCAAAAAGACAAAAAAAAAAAAAAAGGGAAAGCTGGATTTGCAATACTCATATCAGAAAAAACAGACCTTAAAATAAAGAATATTATAAGAGACAAAGAAGGACATTACATAATGATCAAAGGATCAATCCAAGAAGATATAACAATAGTAAATGCACCCAACATATGATTACCTTAATATATAAGACAACTGCTAATAAGCTTAAAAGAAGAAATTGACAATAGCAAAATAACAGTGGGGGATTTTAACACCCCATGTACAGCAATGGACAGATCATCCAGACAGAAAATCAACAGACCCTAAGTGATACATTAGACTAGATGGACTTAATGGATGTTTATAGAACATTCCACTCAAAAGCAGCAGAATACAGTCTTCTCAAGTGCACATGGAACATTCTCTAGGATTGATCATATTCTGGGCCACAAATCAAGTCTTGGTAATTTTAAGAAAATTGAAATCATATCAAGCATCTGTTCTGACCACAATGCCATATGATTAAAAAATATCTAGAAGCAAATGACAATAAAGACACAACAATCCAAAACCTACGGAATGCAGCAAAAGCAGTTCTAAGAAGAAAGTTTATAGCAATACCAGCCTACCTCAGATAGTAAAAAAAAGCTCAAATAAACAATCTAACTTTACATCTAAAGCAACTAGAGAGAGAATAGATAAGACATAAAGTTAGCAATTGTAAATATCAGAGCTGAAATCAATGAAATAGAAACAAAGAAAACCATAGAAAAGATCAGTAAAACTGTTCTTTGAAAAAATCAACAAAATTGATAAATCTTAGCCAGAATCAAGAAAAAAAGAGAACTCAAATCAATAAAATTAGAAATGAAAAAGGAGAAGTTACAACTGACACTGCAGATATACAAAGGATCAAGGAGTTCCCTTTGTGACTCAGTGGTTAACAAATCCGACTAAGAACCATGAGGTTGTGGATTTGACCCCTGGCCTTGCTCAGTGGGTTAAGGATCCGGCATTGCTGTGAGCTGTGGTGTAGGTAGGTTGTAGACGCGGCTCAGATCCTGCGTTGCTGTGGCTGTGGCGAAGGCCAGCAGCTACAGCTTCTGTTAGACCCCTAGCCTGGGAACCTCCATATGCCATGGGTGCGGCTCTAGATAAAGGCAAAAAGACTAAAAAAAAAAAAAGAAATACAAAGGATCATAAGAGATCACTACAAGCAACTATATGCCAATAAAGTGGACAACCTAGAAGAAATGGACAAATTCTTAGAAAAGAGCAATCTTCCAAGACTAAATCAAGACAAAATAGAAAAGACTGGACCAATCACAAGTACTGAAACTGAAACTGTGATTTTAAAAAATTCCAACAAACAAAAGTCCAGGACCAGAAGGCTTCACAGGTGAATTCTATCAAACATTTAGAGAAGAGCTAACACCTATTCTTCTGAAAATATTCCAAAAAATTGCAGGGGAAGGAACATAACCAAACTCATTCTATGAAGCCACCATCATCCTGATACCAAAAGCAGACAAAGATACCACAAAAAAAAAAAAAAAAGAGAGAGAGAGAGAGAGAGAAAGAAAATTACAGGCTAATATCACTGATAAACATAAATGCAAACTTCCACTACAAAATACTAGCAAACTGAATCCAAAGGTACATTAAAAGGATTGTACATTATGATCAAATGAGATTTATTCCAGGGATGCAAAAATTCTTCAATATCCACAAATCAATCACTGTGATACACTAAATTAACAAACTGAAGACTAAGAACCATATGATCGTCTCAGTAGATGTAGGGGGTTCCTTTAAAGGCTCAGCAGTAATGAACCTGACTTTAGTATCCATGAGAACATGGGTTTGATCCCTGGCCTCGACCACTGGGTTAAGGGTCTGGCATTGCTGTGAGCTGTGGTTTAAGTCTCAGACATGGATTGGATCTGGCGTTGCTGTGGCTATGGCGTAGGCCAGTGGCTACAACTCCAATTTGACCCCTAGACTGGGTACTTCCGTATGTCCCAGGTTGTGGCCCTAAAAAGACAAAAAAAAAATGCAGAAAAAGCTTTTGACAAAATCCAACACTCATTTCTGATAAAGACCCTCTTGAAGATGGGCATAGAGGGAACCTACCTCAACATAATAAAGGCCATATATGACAAACCCACAGCTAACATCATTCTCGATGGTGAAAAGCCGAAAGAATTCCCACTAAGATCAGAAATAAGACAAGGATGTCCACTCACACCACTACTATTCAACATAGATTTGGAAGTCCCAGTCATGGCAATCAGAAAGGAAAAAGAAATAAAAGGAATCCAAATTGGAAAGGAAGAAGTAAAACCATCACTGTTTGCAGATGACATGGTACTATACCTAGAAAATCCTAAAGACACTACTAGAAAACTGTTAGAGCTCATCAATGAATACGGCAATGTTGCAGGTTACAAAATTACTACACAGGAATCGACTGCATTTCTATTTACTAACAACAGATGATCAGAAAGAGAAATTAGGGAAACAATTCCATTTAACATTACAACAAAAAGAACAAAATACTCAAATGATGAAACTGACAAGAGCTTAATCTCTAAAATATACGAACAACTTATACTACTCAACAGCAAAAAAGGCAAAAACCCAATGGAAAAATGGGCAAAAGACCTGAATAGATATTTCTCCAAAGAAGATATACAGATAGCCAACAAGCACATGAAAAAATGCTCAACATCACTGATTATTAGAGAAATGCAAATCAAAACTACTATGAGGTACCACCTCACACCAGTCAGAATGGCCATAATTAATAAGTCCACAAATAACAAATGCTGAAGAAGGTGTGGAAAAAAGGGAACCCTCCTGCACTGTTGGTGGGAATGTAAACTGGTACAATCACTATGGAAAACGGTATGGAGGTACCTTAGAAAACTATACATAGAACTACCATATGACCCAGCAATCCCACTCTTGGGCATATATTTGAGCAAAACTTTCCTTGAAAAAGACACATGCACCCGCATATGCATTGCATCAGTATTCACAATAGCCAAGACATGGAAACAACCTAAATGTCTACTGACAGATGATTGGATTAAGAGGATGTGGTATGTATACACAATGGAATACTATTCGGCCATAAAAAAGAACAAAATAATGCCATTTGCAGCAACATGGATGGAACTAGAGACTCTCATACTAAGTGAAGTAAGTCAGAAAGAGAAAGACAAATACCATACGATATCACCTGTATCTGGAATATAATATATGGCACAAATGAGCCTTTTCACAGAAAAGAAAATCATGGACATGGAGAACAGACTTGTGGTTGCCAAGGGGGAGGGGGAGGGAGTAGGATGGACTGGAAATTTGGGGTTAACTAGATGCAAACTATTTCCTTTGTAATGGTTAAGCCATGAGATCCTGCTACATAGCACTGGACACTACATCTGGTCACTTGTGATGGAGCATGATACTGTGAGAAAAAAAAATGAATATATGTATGTGTGACTGGGTCACCTTGCTGTACAGTAGAAAACTGACAGAACACTGTAAACCAGCTATAATGGAAAAAAATAAAAATCATTTAAAAATAAATAAATAAATCTTAAGTTCAGGGAAAGAAAAAAAACCAGATGGAAAGAACTACCATGCTCTTGGATTGGAAGAATCAATATTCTCAAAATGACTATACTACCCAAGGCAATCCACAGATTCAATGCAATTCCTATCAAATTACCAAGGACATTTTTCACTGAGCTAGAACAAATTATTTTAAAGTTTGTATGGAAGCACAAAAAGACCCAGAATCGCCAAAGCCATCCTGAGAAAGAAAAATGGAGTTGGAGGAAACAGGTTCCCTGACTTCAGACTACTACAAAGCTACAGTCAACAAAACTGTATGGTACTGGCACAAAAACAGATATATAGATCAGTGGAACAGGACAGAAAGCCCAGAATTAAGCCCATGCTCCTATAGTCAACTAATCTATGACAAGGGAGGCAGGAATATGCAATGGAGAAAACACAGTCCCTTCAATAAGTGGTGCTGGGGAAACTGGACAGATAAATGTAAAAGAATGAAATTAGAACACTTCCTAACACCATACACAAATGTAAACTCAAAATAGATTAAAGACCTAAATGTAAGATTGGTTACTATAAAACTCTTCAGAGGGGAGTTCCCGTCGTGGCTCAGCAGGAACGAATCCGACTAGGAACCATGAGGTTGCGGGTTCAATCCCTGGCCTCGCTCAGTGGGTTAAGGATCCAGCATTGCCGTGAGCTGTGGTGTAGGTTGCAGATGTGGCTTGGATCCCGTATTGCTGTGGCTGTGGTGCATGTCAGCAGCTGTAGCTCCAATTAGACCCCATAGCCTGGGAACCTCCACATGCCACGAGTGCAGCTCTAAAACAACAACAACAACAACAACAAAAATCTCTTCAGAGGAAAACATAGGCTAAACACTCTCCGACAGAAACCACAGCAATATCTTCTCTGATCCACCTCCTAAAGTAATGACAATAAAAACAAAAATAAACAAATGGGACCTAATTAGACTTAAAAGATTCTGCACAGCAAAGAAAACCCTAAACAAAACCCAAAGAGAGCCCACAGAATGAAAGAAAATATTTGTAAATGAAGCAACTGACAAGTCACTTAGAGATTAATCTCCAAAATTCACGAACACCTCCTGCAGCTCAATACCAAAAAAACAAACAACCCCATCAAAAAATGGGCAGAAGATTTAAACAGACAATTCTCCAAAGAAGACATACAGATGGCCAAAAAACATGAAAAGATGTTCAGCATCACTCATTATTAGAGAAATGCAAATCAAAACCACTACGAGGTACTACCTTACACCAGCCAGAATGGCCATCATCAGTCTACAAACAGTAAATCCTGGAGAGGGTGTGGAGAAAAGGGAACTGTTGGTAAGAATGTAAATTGGTGCAAACACTGTGGAAAACAGTACGGAGTTTCCTCAGAAAACTAAAAATAGAATTACCATTTGATCCAGCAATCCCACTCTTGGGCATCTATCCGGAGAAAACCATGACTCAAAAAGATGCATGTACTCCAGGGTTCACTGCAGCACTCTATACAATAGCCAAGACATGGAAACAACCTAAAAGCCCATTGACAGAGGCATGGATAAAGAAGATGTGGTACATACACACAATGAAATCTTAGTCAATAAAAGCAAAGAAATAACAGCATCTGTAGCAACACGGATGAATCTAGAAATTATCATGCTAATTGAAGTTCATCAGACAGTGAGACACCGACATCACATGTTATCACTTACATGTGGAATCTAAAATAAAGGACACAATGAACTTCTATGCAGAACAGATACTGACTTACAGACTTTGGAAAACTTATGGTTTCCAAAGGATTCAGGTTGGTGTGGGGGATGCGCTGGGGGTTTGGGATGGAAATGCTACAAAATTGGGTTGTAATGATCATTGTATAGCTATAACTATAATAAAATTCAAAAAATAAGTAAAATAAAATACATGCAAAAAAAAAATGGAGCTCTTGCTGTGATGCAGTGGGTTAAGACTCAAACCACAGTGGTTTGGGCCGATGCAGAGGTTTGATCCCCAGCCCTAGCGCAGTGGGTTAAAGGATCCAGCACGGCCTCAGCTGCAGCACCTGGGGCTGGAATTCAGTCCCTAGCCCGGGGAACTTCCGTATGCCATGGGGGTGGCCATTTAAAAAATGAGAAATTGTGAAACAAAATTGTGGTCCTTTAATCTATGACCACAAAAGTGAAAAGTTTTAACTTTTTCGATGAGATACAAAATAGGAACAGGAGTTCCCGTCGTGTGCAGAGGAAACAAATCTAACTAGGTACAGTAAGGTTGCAGGCTCCAACCCTGGCCTTGCTCAGTGGGTTAAGGATCCCACGTTGTCATGAGCTGTGTTGTAGGTTGCAGACGTGGCTCGGATCTGGCATTGCTGTGACTGTGGTATAGGCTGGCAGCTACAGCTCCAGTTGGACCCCTAGCCTGGGAACATCCATATGCTGTGGTTGTGGCCCTAAAAAAGACAAAAAAGAAAAAAGAAAAATAGGAACAATGCAAACTATATGCAAAGTTACATAGTCATATAACTCTGAGTCAGCTGATATAGACATTATCCTACCTAAGTGCATCCCAGCCACCTCCAACTCCCCACCAAAACTTTTTAGTCAAGATATAGAAATTATATAGACTTTTAACTTAGAAGCTAAGATATATGGGGAGGTCATTTACTGAGATTAACAATATACCAAGGAGTTTGTGTCCAGTTTTGGATATGTTTAAGCATCAAGTTTCTATAAGATACACAGGCAGTCTTGGGAAAGGTTTCAAAACTAGGAGAAAAAAACCTTGATAATTTTTGAGGATAGTTAGAGTAAAAGGAGTAAGAATGCATAATTCAAAAGAAAATAAAAAATGAAAAGATCACATTGTAAACTGGCATGTAACATCTATTATAATGATATGTTATAATTTAATTACATCATATGTGGATTCCGTATCTCCCCTATAGGTCCATAAGCATCTTAAGGACTAGACAATAAATATTGTGTATTTCAGATACAAAGTCTAGGGCAGACATAAGGTGAAACATTCAGTAATTATAATAATAAATGAATAGGCCTTACTGTTTCCCTTTAGGGGGAAAACACGTAGTTCACCACTTCACAAAATATTTACTTCCTTTAAACACAAACTTTCAAAAACACACGTTAAAATACTTTTTTTCCCTTTTCAGATATTGTGAGAGTTCTCCTTTGGCGCAGTGGGTTAAGGATCTGGTGTTGTCACTGCAGCAGCTTGGGTCGCTGCTGTGGTGCAGTTTCTCTGCACCAGATCCCTGGCCCAAGAGTTTTCACATGCCGTGGGCAAGGCCATAAAAAAAGTTTTACTGGAGTTCTCATCGTGGCGCAGCGGTTAACGAATCCAACTAGGAACCATGAGGCTTTGGGTTCCATCCCTGGCTTTGCCCAGTAGGTTAGCGATCCGGTGTTGTGAGCTGTGGTGTAGGTTGCAGATGCAGCTCGATCTGGCATTGCTGTGGCTGTGTTATAGGCTGGCAGCTGTAGCTCTGATTCAACCCCCTAGCCTGGGAACCTCCATATGCTGCAGGCGTGGCCCTAAAAAGACAAAAAAAAAAAAAGTTTTACTATTTTAGCAGTTTTTTAATGCACAGTGCAGCAGCATTAAATTCATTAACAGTATTATGCAACCATCACTGCTATCAATTTCCAGAACTTTTTCACCACCTCAAAAAAAAACTCTATACCCACTAAACAATTCCTCATTTCTCCCTCTTCCCAGCTCCTTGTAGTTTCTTTTTTTAAAATTTTTTATTATAGTTGATTTATAATGTTCTGTCAATTTCTGCTGTACAGCAAAGTGACCCAGTTATACATATATGTACATTTTTTTCTCACGTTATCCTCCATCATGTGTTTGGAGATGGTTCACTGTGCCGTACAGCAGGATCCCATTACTCATCCACTCCAGATGCAGTCCTTTGTGTCTACTAATCCCAGACTCCCAATCCCTCCCTCTTGGCAACCACAAGTCCATGTCCACAAGTTTGTTTCTTTTCTGTAGACAGGTAAATTTGTGCCAGATATTAGATCCACATATAAGTGATATCATATGGTATTTGTCTTACTCTTTCTGACTTACTTTATTTAGTATGCGACTCTCTAGTTCCATCCATGTTGTTGCAAAGGCATTAGTTTGTTCTTTTTTATGGCTGAGTAGTGGTAATTTCTAATCTGCTTTCTGTCTCTGTGTTCACCTATTCTAGGTATCTCATATAAGTAGAATCATACAATATTTGTCCTTTTATGTCTGGCTTATTTCCTTTTTTTGGCTGCACTGTCACATATGGAGTTCCTAGGCCAAGGATTAGATCTAAGCCAGAACTGGAGTACTCCCTGCCTCCCAACACTCCAGAGATGCCGCCAATCCCTTGTGCCAAAGCAGGAACTCCAATATCTGGCTTATTTTCATTTAGCATGTTTTCAAGGTGCATCCATATTGTAGCATGTGTCAGAATTTCATTCCTTTTTAAAGTAAATAATATTCCATTGCATGTATGTATTACATTTGCTTATCCATTCATCTGTTTCTGGACAGTTGGGTTATTTCCACATTTTGGCAATTGTGAATAACGCTGTGAACCTAAGTATACAAACATCTGTTTGAGCCCTTATTTTCAATTCTCTTGGATGGATACCTCAGAGTAGAATTGCTGGATCATGTGGTAATTCTACCTTTAACTTGTTTAGGAACCGCCAAACTGTTTTCCACAGCAGCTGTACCATTTTATACTCAAAGCAATGTGCAAGGGTTCCAATTTCTCCATGTCCTTGCACTTGTTATTTTCCATTTTTTTGGATAATTAGCCATCCTAATAAGTAAAAGTCGTATTACAATATTTTTGTGTTTAAAAATACTCACATTAGAGTGATCAGCTAGCCCAAAAAGAAGATGAAGTATATTAAATACGCAACTGAAGACACTAAAGTTATGTTGGAAAAACTTTAGGTAACACATATCAAGAGCCTCAAAAAGTGTGCAAATTCCCAGTTAATTTATAGATGTTTCCCCATATGTTAAAGAGACATATGTAGAGGGATGTTCATACAGCTTGTTTATGTGGTAAGATACTCTTTTTAAAATGTGAACAGAAACACTTCCCCCCTCTGAGGCAGTGGATAGGATGGTTCTGTGCTCAATTGTTTGATGTGAGAGGACACAGAAGAGGGAAACAAGGATCCTTTTCTTTGCTTTTGCATTTCAAAAGTCTAGGCCCTGAAGGAGAATAGAAAGAATTTACATGCACAGACAACACAGTTAGAATTTCCCCACCCCTTATACCAGCCGATTTTGCTGGAAAGGAGAAAGGAAGAAGGGGGGAAGCTCAGATGGAAAGTATAGGAAATTGATTACGGGGGATGTGCCCTGCAACCTATCCCATCACTGTCTCCAGCCTGCACCCCCACACATCTGCATGGATCCTAGAGTAGGAATGAATAAAAGATTTGGGGGCAGCGGGGCGTTGAGTGCAGAGTGTCTATTTTCATAAGCAGAATCTAGAAAGGGAGTAAGAACACACAGTAGGAACTGCTGCCTGAAAGGCCCTGGCAGACAGGCCTTAGACCACATCACAGGGCACCCCAGCATGATATGGGAGTGACTCTTTAATTCCCTGAGGATAACCAGCATTTGTGAACTATCTGAGCAACACAAGAGTTGCTCAAAACAACACAATGACTTCTGTGTACCCAAGAGCCTGAGACAGCCTCCCAGAGCTGGCCACTGGCAGCCTGTCACAGCTGACAATTCCAGTGTAGCAGAGAGTGCTCACGAGGGAGGAGTGAGAAATCTGTCTTTCGGGAGTTTCTGTCATGGCTCAGTGGTTAACAAATCTGACTAGCAAACACGAGGTCGTAGGTTCAATCTCTGGCTTTGCTTAGTGAGTTAAGGATCTGATGAGCTGTGGTGTACGTCGCAGGTACACCTTGGATCCAGTATTGCTGTGGCTCTGGAGAAGGCTGGAGGCTGCAGCTCGGATTGGACCCCTAGCCTGAGAACCTCTATATGCTGTGGGTATGGCCCTAAAAAGACAAAAAGACCAAAAAAAGAAAATCTGGTATTTCTGGTCCTTAGATCACATGACTCAATATTCAAATTTCAAGGACAGAGTGTCATATGGGCTAGCTTGGGTCACATGTCCAACTTTGGCCAGAGGAGGAGAAGGCAATATGTATGACTCTCACCAAGACTACATCAGTTAGAAAAGGGGTAGTTACCTAAGAGAAACACATCAGATGATATAAGATGAAGAGTCACTTTGCTGGACAGGAGAAATTGGCACAACATTGTAAATCAACTATAACCTTTTTTTTAAAGAGGGGAGTTCCATGGAGTTCTCCTTGTGGCTCCGTGGAAATGAACCTGACTAGTGTCCAGAGAACAAGGGTTGGATCCCTAGCCTTGTTCAGTGGGTTAAGCATTGCCATGAGCTGTGGAGTAGGCTGCAGGTGCGTCTCAGATCTGGCATTGCTGTGGCTGTGATGTAGGCTGGCGGCTGTATCTCTGATTAAACCCCTAGCCTAGGAACTTCTATATGCTGTGGCTACAACTCTAAAACTGAAAAAAAAAAAAGAAGAGAGAGAGAGAGAGGAGTTCCTGTTGTGGCTCAGTGAGTTATGAACCCAGCATAGTGTCCATGAGGATGCGGGTTTGATCCCAGGCCTCACTCAGTCAGATAAGGATCCTGTGTTGCTGCAGTGTAGGCCACAGATGTGGCTGGGACCCAGTGTTGCTGTGGCTGTGGCATATGGCTCCAGCTGCAGCTCTGATTTGACCCCTACCCTAGGAACTTCTATATGCCCACAGGTATACTTTATAAAACAATAGTTACTATTTTTTTTTGTCTTTTTGCCTTTATGTAGAGCCGCACCCGCGGCATGTGGAGGTTCCCAGGCTAGGGGTCTAACAGGAGCTGTAGCCGCCGGCCTTCGCCACAGCCACAGCAACATGGGATCCGAGCCACGTCTGCAACCTTCACCACAGCTCACGGCAAGGCCGGATCCTTAACCCACTGAGCAAGGCCAGGGATCGGATCCGCAACCTCATGGTTCTTAGTCGGATTCGTTAACCACTAAACCACGAAGGGAACTCCTAGTTATTATTTTCTGATTTACAGTAATACATACTCGTGAGGAGTTCCCATTGTGACACAGCAGAAATGAATCCGACTAGGAATCATGAGGTTGTGGGTTTGATCTCTGACCTTGCTTAGTGGGCTAAGGATCTGGCATTGCTGTGAGCTGTGGTGTACGTCGCAGACACGGCTCGGATCTGGCGTTGCTGCGGCTGTGATTTATGCTGGCAGCAACAGCTCCGATTAGACCCCTAGCCTGGGAACCTCCATATGCCGTGAGTGCGGCCCTAAAAAGACAAAAAAAAAAAATTAAAACTAAAAAAAATAAAGTAATACATACTCATGAAAGAAAATTTGGAATAAACAGAAAACAAGGAAAATTTTTACTGTAAACCCACCATGCAGAGATAAACATTGTTCACCTTTAATCTTTTTGTTTGTTTTGTAGGGTTTTTTTTTTTTTTTTTGCCTTTTAGGGCCACACCTGAGGCATATGAAAATTCCCAGGCTAGGGGTCAAACTGGAGCTACAGCTACCGGCCTATACCACAGCCACAGCAATGCAGGATCTGAGCCTCGTCTGCAATCTACACCAGAGCTCACAGCAACTCCGGATCCTTAACCCACTGAGTGAGGCCAGGGATCGAATCCACAACCTTATGGTTCCTAGTTGGATTTGTTTCTGTTGCACCAAGACAGGAACTCTGTCTTTAAACTTTTTGTGTCTTGAAAATTTTTTTCCTAAGAGTAAAGCACAGTTCCTGTAACAATTTCAAATAATATAGAGGCACTGGGGTGGACATGTTTTATTTTTGCTTGTCCAGTATCCATTCCTGCTTCTTCTGGTACTGAGACCCTGATTTTTCTTTGGGGAACTCTCTTCCCCACTTTCAGTCCATATGTTTCACATGGGACTGACTCCATCCCTCAGCAATAAGGGCTGGCATAAGACTCAGGTTTGGCCAGAGTGATCATGGCCCCAGGCAAGGCTAACAGGGAAAAATTCTGAGACTTTGGTTGAGATTATATATCGGGGAAAAGAAGTTCTTCCCCTTTTTTTTTCCCTTTTTAAGGCCACACCCACAGCTTATGGAGGTTCCCAGGCTAGGGGTTGAATCAGAGCCATAGCCGTGGGCCTATGCCACAGCTACAGCAAGTCAGATCCAAGCTGTATCCTTGACCTACACCACACCTCACAGCAACACCTTAACCCACTGAGTGGGGCCATGGATCAAACCCAAACCCTCGTGAATGCTAGTTGGGTTGAGCCACAACGGGAACTCGGAGAGTGGGGTCTCTGGATGGGACTAGTGTCCTTATAAGAAGAGATAGCACAGGGCAAGTGCTTCTCTCTCTCTCTTGCTCTCTCTGTTAACGATGTGAGGCCACAGCAAGAAGGCAGCCATCTGCAAGCCAGGAAGAGCACTCTCACAGGACCTGATTATGCTGGAACTCTGATATCAGACTCCCGGCACCTAGAACTGTGAGAAAATATATTTCGGTTCCTTAAGCCACCCCGTCTATGGTATTTTATGTCAGCCCAAGCTGACTATAATACAGCCGTTTTTCAAGAAACAAGTAAAACTATCCACTTCTACATTACTTTTCTTGCCCCTGTGGACATATCAGGTTGCAATTTGTTTAAATCCTTTTTCGCTTTTACTTGTGGTTACCTGTTTGTTAATAATTATGATACAAGCCAATATTTTTATGACCATCAAGATACTTATCTATAATTTTGCTACCTACACAGGATACTTTTTTATATGGTGGGGAGCGCACAGCAAGCAGCAGCTTGAGGTGGCGTCTCAGTTCAAAGACGGGATTGAACCTGGGCCTCGGGGGTGAAAGCACCAAGTCCTAACCACTAGAACACCAGGGAACTCCCATAATGGGATAATTTTAAATAGATTTCATTCTCCCCAGCATTTTACCCTACTTCCATTTTTATTGTGATTCAGTTAAAGATTGTTATTAATTTTTCTTTTTTTGCCTTTTCTATGTTAAGATCTCTTTTGAAGAATTGCATTAAACTTCAAAATTACTTTATTAACAACTGTTTATATCTAACTGTGAGATCTGCCGGTTTCCTTGCTTATCACAGTTTCTAATAAACCATGCTTCCTATTTTTTTTTTAGGGCCGCATCTGAGGCATATGGAGGTTCCCAGGGTAGGAGTCAAATCGGAGCTACGACTGCCAGCCTGTACCACAGCCACAGTAATGCAAGATCTGAGCCGCGTCTGCGAACTACACCACAGCTATGGGCAATGCCAGATCCCTAACCCACTGAGCGAGGCCAGGAATCGAACCTGCAACCTCCTGGTTCCTAGTTGGATTTGTTTCTGCTGTGCCACGACGGGAACTCCCCATGCTTCCTTCTTTTGACATTTTTGTTGTGATTCACTTCTTATTCTGCTGTAGTACTTCCCTTTTTTTTGGCTTTTTTTAGGGCCACACCCGCAGCATATGAAAGTTCTCAGGCTAGGGGTGGAATCTGAGCAACAGCTGCTGGCCTACACCACAGCCACAGCAACGCAGGATCTGAGCCTCAATCAATCAAAATAAAAAGTGACATAACCATTTTGGAAAACTATTTGGCAGCATCTACTAAAACAATATACACATAGACACACAAGAGTCTTACTCCTAGGTATAAACACAACAGAAATGTAGGCATATGTGAAAACATATAAAAGAAACATACATAGAACATTATTCAAAATAACTCAAAACTAGAGATAACCCAGTTGTGGAAAAGATAAATAAATTTTGGTATATTTAATAAAAATACCATATAGCAATAGAAATTAACAAACTACAGCAACATTCGATATGAATCTGTCTCATAAAGAGACACAAAAGAAGGAGTTCCCGTCATGGCTCAGTGGTTAATGAATCCGACTAAGAACCATGAGGTTGCGGATCCGATCCCTGGCCTTGCTCAGTGGGTTAAGGATCTGGCGTTGCCATGAGCTTTGGTGTAGGTTGTAGACGCGGCTCGGATCCCGCGTTGCTGTGGCTGTGGCGAAGGCTGGCAGCTACAGCTCCTGTTAGACCCCTAGCCTGGGAACCTCCATTTGCCATGACTGCGGCTCTAGAAAACGCAAAAAGACAAAAAAAAGAGAGAGAGAGACATAAAAGATAATATACTGTATGATTACATTTATATAAGATTCAAAACAGAACTAATATATATATAGTGATGGAAATCAGGATGTAGTTTCCTCTGGAGAGGCTGCTTGTGACTAGGAGTGTGCATGAGGGGGCATCTGGGCTGTTAATGGGTATAACTGCTTTGTAATCATTTATTGAGCTGAACATTGATGCAATAAAAATATATCAATCTTATTTTTTTTTCATTTTTAAAACTTTTTATTTTCATTTTGGAACTTTCATGGCATATGGAAGTTCTGGGGCTAAGGATCAGATCCAAGCTGCAGCTGTGATCTAAGCTGCAGCTGTGAAAATGCCAGATCTTTAACCCACCGTGCCGGGCCAGGGATCAAACCTGCGTCCCAATGTTCCTGAGACACTGCCAATCCCGTTGTGACACAGTGGGAACTCATTATTTTTAATGGCCTCAGAGTCTTTCATTGGATGGATGTTACTAATACACTAATTTTCTCTATTAATTGGACATTTACATTGAACTTAGGTTTTTATTCCTACTGTAATATTGCAGTGAACAAATATCTTTTTCCATTTGTATAAATATATCTGTAAGATACATTTCCAGTAGAAGAGATGATGCTTTAAAAGGAATGCATTGTTGAAGTTCCTGTCACGGTGCAGTGGAAACAAATCTGACTAGGAACCATGAGATTGCAGGTTTGATCTCTGGCTTCACTCAGTTGGTTAAGGATCTATCATTGCTCATAGCTGTGGTGTAGGTTGCAGACGCGACTCGGACCCTGCGTTGCTGTGGCTATGGTGTAGGTCAGCAGCTGTAGCTCCCATTGGACCCCTAGCCTGGGAACGTCCATATAGCGCGGGTACAGCCCTAAAAAACAAACGATTAAAATAAAATAAAATACAGTGTAAACACTAATGAGCATTGTTTTATAACCCTGCAAAAAAAGCTGTACCAATTTGCATTTTCACCAACAGGACATGATTGCTTAATTTCCACAAAATTCACTGGGTAGTATTGGTCTTTTAACTGCTGCCTCTCTAGTAGGTAAGAACATTTTTTCTTTGCTGCATTCATTTGTACTTTGAAATTATTGGTGAGGTTGAAAACATTTCCATGTTAATCATTTCATGTTACTAAACATTTTCATGTTAATAACCTTTTTTTTTTTTCGGTCATTTTGCCTTTTCTAGGGCCGTGCTCGCGGCATATGGAGTTTCCCAGGCTAGGGGTCTAATCGGAGCTGTAGCCACCGGCCTACGCCACAGCCACAGCAACGCCAGATCCGAGCCGCGTCTGTGACCTACACCACAGTTCACAGCAAAGCCAGATCGTTAACCCACTGAGCAAGGCCTGGGATCGAACCCGCAACTTCATGGTTCCTAGTCAGATTCATTAACCACTGAGCCATGACGGGAACGCCATGTTTTTTTTTTTCTTTTTTTTATGAGCTGCTTATTTATGTTTTTCTCTTCCTTTTCCACCTAGGGTGTGGTTTCCTTCTAATATATGTGTTAAGAATACTAACCCTTTATCAAGTGGTAGAAAATATTTTTCCTGGTTTGTCATTTGGAGTTTGTTTTCATTTATGAAGATTTTTGGGCTTAGAAAAAGTAGTTTAAATTTTCATGTGTTCTGTTCTATGTTTTTAATGTTTTCTAGTCTTTTGTCAGACTTGAAGTCTAGTGGGCAAGTTTTTTTAAGAATTTGTCTCCTGTTGACCATTTTCTATCAATTTTTCCTGGAACACGGTGTATGCTGTGGATGTTCTAGGGGAGGAGATCAAGGTAATAGACAAATTTTGCCCACACATCTTGGGCCAGCCTCCCAGACACTGGTCTGGAACAAATAAGACAGGCAGTCTAGCTCCTCAAAGCTGTTATGAATGGTCCTTTGATCCTCACTTCTGAAACCATTTCTGAAACCTTTGAAATAGATCAAGGCAAGACATTCACTTTTGAATCCAACAGCCACATTATATACTACATGAGAAGTCACACCTTATTTCCTGCTCAGTTGTATTATCAAATTTAGTTTGATGACACCACCCATATAACACCATGTCGGGTACTTTTATTTTTTATTTTTTAATTTTTTTATCTTCTGCTTTTTAGGGCTGACCCTGTGGCATGTGGAAGTTCCCAGGTCAGGGGTCAAATCAGAGCTACAGCTATTGGCCTACATCACAGCCATAGCAATGTAGGATCCAAGCCACGTCTGCAACCTACACCACAGCTCACAGCAATGCTGGATCCTTAACCCCCTGAGCGAGGCCAGGGATCAAACCTGCATCTTCATGGTTCCCAGTCAGATTTGTTAACCACTGAGCCACGAAGCGAATTCCTTGACTATTTTTTAAAAGTATAACTTTTGGAATTTAACAGAATAATCCTTTTCCCTTATATTTTAAGAGAAATTAGTGTTCCCCAATGAATCTCTCCTTCCTCACACCCAAAGAAGCATTAATTTCACCCTTTTCCAATTCTCCTTATTCAAGGCTCTAGATAGAGAGGTCTCATTCAGGAGCCGGTTTGTTGTCAGAGTTCTTTCTTTGACAAATGCAGCTCCATCCATTTTTCATTAGATCCACGGCAGTTCTTCCAGCACCTCCCAGAATGTTCCAACCCAATTCTTTTTTTTTTTTGTATTTTTGCCTTATCTAGGGCCGCACCCACAGCATATGGAGATTCCCAGGCTAGGGGTCTAACAGGAGCTGTTGCTGCTGGCCTTCGCCACAGCCACAGCAAAGTGGGATCCAAGCCGCGTATGTGACCCACACCACAGCTCACAGCAACACCAGATCCTTAACCCACTGAGCGAGGCCAGGGATCGAACCTGCAACCTCATGGTTCCTAGTCGGATTCATTAACCACTGAGCCACGACGGGAACTCCTCAACCCAATTCTATACTTTTCCTGAGTTCTAGAAAAACACATGAAAACATTTCAGCATAATCCCCTTGTTCACAAAACTTCCTTTCCTATAAAATAGTGATTTACCCCAATCAGATTGCAATGTAAATCTACAAGCTAGGGGCCAACCGCTGGCCACAGCAGAATTTCCATTGTGGGGGTAAGAGAGTAGAGACGACGAGAAAGGACTTCCTTGTTTTAGTTATGCCAGGAATCTCAATGGTCCCACTCCAGATATTCAGGGCACACCCCCTGTGGAATTAAAATTCAATTGGGAGATGATCTACAATAAGAAGTTGTGACACTTAGCTTCTCATAGCTTGCAAAAAATTTTTTACCTCACCTGTAAACTTCCACTTCTTAGACAACAGCATCTGAATTACTTTTGTCTCTGCAAAAAAAGAAGGAAACTTGTAATGGATATTCCTCAGACCCAGACTAGTGGCTTTTTGTTTCTTCTTTTTTTTTTTTTTGTCTTGTGCATCATCCAACCTCTTTCACTGTGAAAGAGAGTAGCTCACCTCCCACGACAGAAACCAAAGAAGCCAGTTCTCCCTACCTTCTTCCCCTTACCAGCAGCCAGCACTCAAAACTGTAACCAAGCAAGACCCTGTGAGGCCTTCCCAGAGTAGAACCCCCCTGACTCATATCCTCCACCTGCCTTTATATCTATAGAAAAACTTTAGTCAAAGAACCAGTTTAATCAAAGAAGTAAAAAAAAAAAAAATACAGAGAAAAAACAATAATAATAATTCAGCCATTCAATAAAGTCAAGGACCTTCAGTTCTTCAAAGACTGTAGATAAAATTCTGAGCCATATCCTTGGAGCTGTTTTTCAGGTCATCAACCTTCTGGTCCCAACTAGTCTGAGCTGTTTTGCAGGTGCTGAAGCCCCCGCCGGGTGGAAGAAGTTGACTGTATGCTGCCCACAAGCACATAGACCCCAGACCAGTTGGAACCAGAAGGCTGATGACGCCGACTCCCAGTTACCTCACTACCCACCAATCAGGAAAATGTCCATGAGCCAATCACGCCCTGCTTCTTAAACACTATAAGACTCCTTACTATTCTTCCAAGGGGGTACAAACATTGTGGCAATAGCCTTCTGTGTTCTCCTCTTTTCCTGGCAACTAAAGCTACTTTTTATATTTCCTCCAACTCTGCCTCCACGTGTCTACTTGGTATTTGTGTACAGAGGCAGCTGATATTTTGGCAACAAGACCAAAGAAATAAGAGTTCCCATTGTGGCTCAGCAGGTTAAGAACCCTACATAGTGTCTATGAAGATGCAGGTTCAATCCCTGGCCTTACTCAGTGGGTTAAAGATCCGCGTTGCCAGAAACTGTGGTGTAGGTCACAAATGAAATGTGGCTGTAAAAAGAAAAGACCAAAGAAGTACTCCTACCTAGGAATCTGAGTCTTCAGGGAGTGATGAAAAGATGAAGTGATGGTCAGAACTCATTCACAAGTATGGCTACAGTGTCTTGTCATGAGAAGGATAGGTTTTCTGGGTTTTTTTGGGGGGTCTTTTTAGGGCCGCACCCTCAGAATATGGAAGTTCCCAGGCTGGGGGTTGAATCAGAGCTGTAGTTGCTAGCCTACGCCACAGCCACAGCAATGCAGGATCTGAGCCACCTCTGTGACCTACACCCCAGCTCATGGCAACACTGGATTCTTCACCCACTGATCTAGGCCAGGGATTGAAGCCATGTGCTCATGGATACTAGTCAGGATCGTTACTGCTGAGCCACGATGGGAACTTCCTGATAAAAGACAGCTGTGGTGATCCCTGATGCTTAGGCCTGAGCTGTCTTGGCATGTTTGTTTTCTGAGCCTGATTCTCCAGTACTGCATTGATCCTGTGAGCCAGACATAAAACTCTACCAAGGGAAGTTTATAGCAAAACAATCTTACCTCAGGAAAGGAGAAAAAACTCAAATAAAAAACCTAACCTTACAAAGCTAACAGACAAAGCTCAAAATTAGTAGAAGGAAAGAAATCATAAAGATTAGAGCATAAATTAATAACAGAGACAAATAAAACAATTGAGAAGATCAATGAAATCAAAAGTTGGTTCTTAGAAAAGACCAACAAAATTGATAAACCATTAGCCAGATTCATCAAGAAAAAAAAAAAGAGAGGGAGTTCCCGTCGTGGATCAGTGGTTAACGGATCCGACAAAGAACCATGAGGTTGCGGGTTCGATCCCTGGCCTCGCTCAGTGGGTTAAGGATCCGGCGTTGCCGTGAGCTGTGGTGTGGGTTGCAGACACGGCTCGGATACCATGTTGCTGTGGCTGTGGCGAAGGCCGGCAGCTACAGCTCCTGTTAGACCCCTAGCCTGGGAACCTCCATATGCCGTGGGTGCAGCCCTAGATAAGGCAAAAAGACAAAAAAAAGAAAAAAAAGAAAAAAAAGGGAGAGGGTTCAAATCAATAAAATGGGAGTTCCCATTGTGGCACAGGTGAAACGAATCCAACTAGGAACCAGGAGGTTGCAGGTTCAATCCCTGGCCTCGCTCAGTGGGTTAAGGATCTGGCGTTGCTGTGAGCAGTGGTGTAGGTTGCAAACACGGCTAGGATCTGGCGTTGCTGTGGCTGCGGTGTAGGCTGGCAGCTGTACCTCCGATTAGATCCCTAGCCTGGGAATCTCCATATGCTTCAGGTGCGGCCCTAAAATGACAAAAATAAACAAACAAATAAAATTAGAAATGAAAAATGAGAAGTTACAATTGACACTGCAGAAATACAAAGGATCATGAGACTACTACAAGCAACTAAAAAATGGACTATAAAATGGACAACCTAGAAGAAATGTGCAGATTCTTACAAAGATACAGCTACCAAGACTGAACCAGGAAGAAATAGAAAATATGAATAGACCAATCACAAGTGTGGAAGTTGAAAATATGATTTAAAAACTTCCAAAAAGAAAAGCCCAGGACCTGGTGGCATCATAGCTGAGTGCTACTAAACATTCAGAAAAGAGTTAACACCTCTTCTGAAACTTTTCCAGAAAATTACAGAGGAAGGAACACTCCCGAGCTCATTCTATGAAGCCACCATTACCCTGATACCAAAACCAGACAAAGATACCACACACACACACACAAAAAAGAAAATTATAGGCCAATATCCCTGATGAACAAAGATGCAAAAATCCTCGACAAAATACTAGCAAACTCCATGCAAATATACATTAAAAAGTTTATACACTGTGATTAAGTAGGATTTATCCTAGGGATGCAAGGATTCTTTGATATCCACAAATCTATCCATGTGATACACCGCATCAACATACTGAAATATGAAAACTTTATGATCATCTCAATAGATGCAGAAAAAAGTTTTGACAAAATTCAACACCCATTTCTGATAAAAAAAAACTCTCCAGAGAGAGAGAGGACTACCTCAGTATAGCAAAAGCCATCTATGACAAACCCACAGCTAACATCCTTCCCAAAGGTGAAAAACTGAAAGCATTTCCACTAAGACCAGGAACAAGACAAGGACGTCCTCTCTCACCAGTGGTATTCAACATAGTCATGGAAATCCTACCCATGACAATCAGAAAAGAAAAAGAAATCAAAGGAATCCAAATTGGAAAAGAAGTAAAACTATTATTGTTTGAAGATGACATAATTCTATACCTGGAAAACCCTAAAGACACTACCAGAAAACTACTAGAGTCTGGTAAAGTTACAGGATACAAAATTAACACACAGAAATCAACTACATTTCTATATACTAACAATGAAAGAGCAGAAAGATAAATTACAGAAACCATCCCATTCACCACTGCATCAAAAAGAATAAAATCAGCATTGCTCTCAGCTGTGGTGTAGACCAGCAGCTGCAGCTCCAATTCGACCCCTGGCCTGGAAACCTTCATATGTGGTAGCCGTAAAAAGCCGAAAAAAAAAAAAAGAGGATCTCCAGCTTAGGAGTTCCTACCATGGTGCATTGGGTTAAGAATCCAACTGCAGCTGCTTGGGTCACTGTGAAGGTGCAGGTTCGATCCCTGGACTGGTACAGTAGGTTAGAAGGATCCAGCATTGGCACAGCTATGGCCTAGGTTGCAGCTGTGGCTTGGATTCAGTTCCTAGCCTGGGAACTTCCATATGCCACAGGTGCAGCCATAAAGTTTAAAAAAAATATATAGAGAGAGATCAGGTTTGTGGCAATTTGCTAGCGAAGCCCTAGGAAACTATTACAGGCTTTTCTAGTGATGACTCAGGATTCCTAATCAACAAAAAACGGGGAAGTGGTGGCAGTGTGTGAGTTAAATTCCTTGGATTTAAACACAGAAAATGACTCCTGCATGCTAAGGAGGGGTAGGGCAGGAAGTAAAGGAATTTGATGTTGAAGTAGCTTACAAATCTTGGAAAAAAATAGCAGTCGTTTGTTGTCGTTGTTGCCATTTTGACCATTTTTCCTTTCTTTTCTTTTGCCAGACCCATGGCATGTGGAAGTTCTTGGGCCAGGGATGGAACCTGTGCCACAGCAGTGAGAACACCAGACCCTTAACCTGCTAGGCCATCAGGGAACTCCATTTTGACTATTTTTAAGTGTACAACTCAGTGGCACTAATTACACTCACAATATTGTGCAACTATTTATTTCTAAGACTTTTCATCCGACCAAGCAGAAACTCTGCACTCATTAAGCAATAGCTCCCCTTCTTCTATTCTCCCTGGTAAAACTCTATTCTACTTTCTGTTTCTTTTCTTTCCCATTTTTTTTTTTTGGTCTTTTTCTAGGGCTGAATCTGCAGCATATGGAGGTTCCCAGCCTAGGGGTCTAATCAGAGTTGTAGTCGCCATCCTACAGCCACAGCAACGCGGGATCCGAGCCGCATCTGCAACCTACACCAGCTCACGGCAACGCCAGATCCTTAACCCACTGAGCAAGGACAGGGATCGAACTCACAACCTCATGGTTCCTAGTGGGACACATTAACCACTGCGCCACGACAGGAACTCCTACTTTCTGTTTCTGTGAATTTGACAACTCTAGGTACCTCATATAAATGGAACCATACAATATTTTTCCTTTTGTGTCTGGCTTGTTTCAGGGTTTAGCCATGTTACAGTATCTATCAGAACTTCATTCCTGGGAATTCCCGTCGTGGCGCAGCGGTTAATGAATCCGACTAGGAACCATGAGGTTGCGGGTTCGATCCCTGGCCTTGCTCAGCGGGTTAAGGATCCGGCGTTGCCGTGAGCTGCGGTGTAGGTTGCAGAGGCGGCTCGGATCCCGCCGTTCCTGTGGCTGTGGCGAAGGCCGGCAGCTACAGCTCCTGTTAGACCCCTAGCCTGGGAACCTCCACATGTCGCGGGTGCGGCCCTAGATAAGGCAAAAAGACAAAAAAAAAGGAAAAAAAAAGACTTGTTGATCATATGCTAATTCTGTGTTTAATTTTCTTTTTTGCTTTTTGCTTTTAGGACTGCATGTATGTTCCCAGGCTAGGGGTTGAATCAGAGCTACAGCTGCCAGCCTATGCCACAGCCACAGCAATGCCAGATCTGAGCTGCGTCTGTGACCTACACCACAGCTCAGGGCAACACAGGATCTTTAACCCATTGAGCAAGGCCAGGGATCACACCTGCATCCTCATGGAAACTAGTCAGGTTCTTAACCTGCTGAATCACAATGGGAACTCCTAGAAAGTATTTCTTAAATGTGATCATATCAGAAAACTTAGAATAAAATAATCTTGCCTTTTTTCATTTCTGCAAAAAAAAAGAAAAGTTGGGATTTAGCCAGAGAGTGCATTGATCTGTAGATGGCTCTGAGCAGTATTGACATCTTAACCATACTAAACCTTCCAGTCTGTTACATGGGCATCTTTCCATTTATTTACGTCTTTAATTTCAACCAGCCATGTTCTATAGTTTTCAATATACGTCTTGCATCTGTTTGATTAGATTTATTCTTAAGTATTTTATTCTTTTTGATGTTATCACGATGTGGTCTTTTAAGATTTATTCTCTTAGCAGCTTTCAAATATGCAATATAGCATTATTAACTATAATCACCACGTGGTACATTACATCCCCATGATTTATTTGCAATTGTTTCCTTTTCTCTCTTTCTTTCTTTCCTTTATTTATTTATTTATTTATTTATTGCCGCACCCATAGCATATGCAAGTTCCCAGGCTAGAGGTCAGGGCCAGGGATCGAACCCAAGTCCTCATGGATACTAGTCTGGTTCATTACCAGTGAGCCACAGTGGGAACTCCTGGTATAGTTTTCTAAACTTCCTTATTACATTTTTGTAGCTGTGTATAGAAATACAACTGGGAGTTCACACTGTGATACAGTGGGTTAAAGGATCCAGCGCTGCCACAGCTGTGGTGCAAGTCACAAATGCAGCTCGGATTAAATCCCTGGCCCAGGAACTTCCGTATGTCACGGCCATTAAAAAAAAGAAATACAGCTGATTTTTGTGTGTTTATTCTGTATCCTGCAATATTATCAAAATTATTTATTAGCTCTAACAGTTTCTTTGTATGTGTGGATTCTTTAGGAGGTTCTACATATAAGATCATATCATCTTCAATTTGGATACTTTTTTTTTTTTTGGCTTTTTAGGGCCTCACCTCAGCATATGGAGGTTCCCAGGCTAGGGGTTCAGTCCGAGCTGTAGCTGCCAAACGGTATCACAGCCGCAGCAACTCGGGATCCAAGCCGTATCTGCAACCTATACCACAGCTCACGGCAATGCCAGATCCTTAACCCACTGAGTGAGGCCAGGGATTGAACCCAAGTCCTCATGGATACTAGTCAGGTTCATTACTGCTGAACCATGATAGGAATTCCCTGGACATTTAAAAAAAAAATCTTTTTCTTGCCTATTTGCTCTGCCTAGATTGGAAGGAGTTTAGCATCCCAGTCATCTCACATAACTTCTCTTTAGGACGTTGCCATAGTCATCTTCATTCTAAACTATTTCTATGCGTCTCCATTCAAGATTGCAATTCCTAAGAGAAAGAATCTATCTAAGCCCCCCACTTCACTTCTGGTGGCTAATTCCTGTGGGTGAAACGCATAAGATTAGCCTAGTTTGGGTCATGGGACTTCTCTCTGCCTAGAGTGAGTCTGCTACCAGAAGGAAGTAATGGCAGAGATGCCAAGCAGATAAAAACAGTAAGTACTTCAGTACTTGAGGATGCCACAAACAAATCACCAATCTGGTCTGCATAAGGTTGATCCAGGTGTCTGTTTTCTGGAGATAAGTAAAAAGTCCAGACTTGGTACCTTTCCGTCCACTCAGGGTGAATGAGGACTTCTGTGAGGCAATAAGCATATTCTCTGCTTTGGATAAAAGCATTATACCGAACGTCCAAGAGAGTAGAAGGAGCTCAGGTACTCCTAGCCAAACAGAACCTTCCTATGATCCTATGGAAAATCAGGGTCATCAAGTCCGTCACGTACTGAGACCTGGAACCCAGATCATACCTGAGTCTTTACAGCTTGCTGTGAACTGGCAAAAGAAGTCTCTCTTACATTCTGACCATATGTAGTATCTTCCTTTTCTATTTACAAGTACCCTCAGAGGGGCTGGTTTCTTCAGAACGGGCACACCCTCTCTGAAGCTGGATGTCAACTTCATATCTTTGGATGGTTCCTCAATTAGGAAAGAGTGAATTTGCACCATACTTAAATACTCTGTTTTGCAAATGCCCCCTGGTGGACAGAACTAGTATGGTTTCCATTTTAACAACCAGTTATAAAGAAGTCATTGAGGATAATAGAATTGGCTCAGGGAGTGAACAAAGACCATCCACGTGGGTCTACTCACAAGACAAACCAGCCAAAAGGGCCTTTCATGACTCCATTACATTTTATCTTGTCTTTTCTACTTCTCTTAAAATCAATCAAGATATGATCATTAAAAGGAAAATATTGTTGCAATTCATGCTATCATCCTATCCAGTTGTTAACTATTGTGGTAACAAGATATTTTGAGAAAGTATACTGTGTCAAAGTTCAGGTGCTAGGCAGTGATGGGAAGTTCATAATATGTCCACTCTCAGAGTTCCCGTCATGGCGCAGCGGAAACGAATCCAACTAGGAACTATGAGGTTGCGGGTTTGATCCCTGACCTCACTCAGTGGGTTAAGGATCCGGCATTGCTGTGAGCTGTGGTGTAGGTCACAGACATGGCTCAGACCCCGCGTTGCTGTGGCTGTGGTGTAAACTGGCAGCAACAGCTCCAATTAGACCCCTAGCCTGGGAACCACCATATGCCACAGGTGTGGCCCTAAAGAGACAAAAACAAACAAACAAAAAAAAAAAAGTGACACAAATAAACACCCATTACATTTTCAGATTGGACGAAGCCAAGGTGAAACTTTCTTCCGTCATCCTGAATCCAGGTTCATCTGATACCAGCAGGCTCCACCATGCCATCTAAGTTCAACCCCACTGAGAGATATATCTGAGATGCCCCAGTAGAGAAGTTAGTGCCACATCTGCCCTGACACCCAAGATAAGCCCCCTGGGTCTGTCTCCAAAAAAAGGTGGTGATGACATCACCAAGGCAACTGATGATTGTAAGGGTCTTGAGGATTATAGTGAAACTGACCATTCAGAACAAACAGGCCCAGAGCGAGGTAGCACCTTCTGCCTCTGCCCTGCTCATCGAAGTTCGCAAGGAACCACCAAGAGGGAGTTCCACTGTGGCACAACGAAACAAATCCAACTAGTATCCATGAAGATGAAGGTTTGATCCCTGGCCTTGTTCAGTTGGTCTGGAATCTGGTGTTGCTGTGAGCTGTGGTGTATGTCGCAGACGCGGCTCAGAACCCGTGTTGCTACGGTTGTGGCATAGGCCAGCAGCTGTAGCTCTGATTAGATCCCTAGCCTGGGGATCCATATGCTGCCAGTGTGGCCCTAAAAAACAAAACAAAACAAAAACAAGAACAAAAAAAAAAAAAAAGAAAGAAAGAAAGAAAAAGAAACTGCCAACAAATAGAAGCAGAAAAACATTAAGCACAGTAGAAACAACACTTTTGATGAGACTGCCAACATTGCCCAACAGATGGGCACCCATCTTTAGCTAGAGAACTCTCTAGAACCATTAAAGAGATCCTGGGGACTGCCCAGTCTGTGGGCTGTGATGTTGATGGCCACCACCCTCACGACATCATAGATGACATCAACAGTGGTACTAGTTTAGAACAGCAAAGAAAATTAATAAAGGGTATTTGATAACCAAAAAGAAAACACACACACACATTACAAATTATGTCATCAGGGAGTTCCCGCCGTGGTGCAGTGGTTAACGAATCCGACTAGGAACCATGAGGTTGCGGGTTCGATCCCAGGCCTTGCTCAGTGGGTTAACGATCCGGCGTTGCCATGAGCTGTGGTGTAGGTCGCAGATGCAGCTCGGATCCTGCGTTGCTGTGGCTGCGGCGTAGGCCAGTGGCTACAGCTCCGATTAGACCCCTAGCCTGGGAACCTCCACATGCCACGGGTGCGGCCCTAAAATGACAAAAGGCAAAAAAAAAAAAAAAATTATGTCATCAGTAATGGTCTCTGATGAGAAAGTTTTAAAAGTCAGGAGTTCCCACTGTGGTGCAACAGGATCTGCGACATCTCTGCAGCACCAGGACTCCGGTTCTATCCCCAGCCCAGCACGTGGGTTAAAAGGACCCGGCGCCACATAGGTCTCAACTATGGCTTGGATCTGATTCCTGGCCTGGGAACTCCGTAGGCTGAGCGGCAGCCAAAGAAGAAAAATAAATAAAAATAATAATCAAATTTGGAGCCTACAGCAGGCCCTCTGAACTCTCACATTAAATCTCTTTGACCTGTCTCTGCTTTCAGAAGCAGCTGTGGTGGATAGTTCCATGTGAGTTCAGACTCAACCAGGACTAAGACTGCTCATGACTATAAACAGTGCATCTTTCATATTCTGCCCTAGGACATTCTCTAGTGCCATAGGCATCTGCTAGAACCAAAGATAAGTGCCATCAGGGCAAACTTATCCAAAGAGGAATGGGAGTGGATGATGATCCAGCCTCCCATTCTTCAGAGGGACCATTCTAAGAGGCATTCTGTAGTTTCTCAGGATGCTCCAGCTAACCAGAGGCCCTGTCACCCACAGCAACAATCCTTTTTTTTTTTTCGGTCTTTTTAGGGCTGCACCCACAGCGTATGGAGGTTCCCAGACTAGGGAGTCTAATTGGATCTGTAGCTGCCGACCTATACCATAGCCACAACAATGCAGGATCTGAGCCACATCTGCAGTCTACACCAGAGCTCTCAGAACACCAGATCCTTAGCCCACTGAGCGAGGCCAGGGATAGAACGTGCATCCTCATGGATCCTAGTCGGGCTAGTTAACTGCTGAGCCACAAAGGGAACTCCGAAAAGTATTACATTTATAATGGATAAGCATTCAGGTCCTGCTGTATAGCACAGGGAACTCTGTCCAATCACTTATGATAGAGCATGGTAGAAGATAATATGAGAAAAAGAATGTATATATGTGTATGACTGGATCACTTTGCTGTACATCAGAAATGGACAGAATATCATAAATCAACTATACTTTCATTAAAAAATAAAAATAAAAAATAAATAAGACCGTTGTATGATCTTTGCCTTCTCTAGTTCATTTTCCTCAGTCCCTCCTGTGATCGTCTTCCAAATAAATTACCTTCACTCAATTTTTTGTCTCAGGCTCTGCTTTCAGGTGAACTCAATAGTCATCACTGGTGGAGTTCCGTCGTGGCGCAAGGAAATGAATCTGACTAGGAACCATGAGGTTATGGGTTTGATCCCTGGCCTCGCTCAGTGGGTTAAGGATCTGGCATTGCAGTGAGCTATGGTGTACGTCTCAGATGCAGCTCGGATCTGGTGTTGCTGTGGCTGTGGTGTAGGCTGGAAGCTGTAGCTCCGATTCGACCCTGGCTGGAACAAATCCCAACAAATTTGTCAAGTTCTGTCTTAACCCTCTGAGCCACAATGGGAACTCCATCTACTTGGAATTTCTTTTGACACTACAGTAGAAGGCAGTTGCACAGAGGTTAGGAAAGAAACGCCATGAAAATAGAAAAACCTGTGGAGATTTTTTTTTTTCCTGGATGGTACATAATAAAGCAAGTCATTCATCTCAGTGCTGGAAGAAGTTTCCTTATTTTTAAGGGCAACTAACCCTATGAGGCAACTCATAAAACATCCAGGGAGGAAACCATACACCTGTACCCAAAGCAGAAGCCAGGCCAAACACAAAATCAGATACCAAAAACCATTACCTGGAGCCACAATTTGAACAAACACTGGGTAAAGGGTCTACCAAGACAAACTTCTGGATAATGACCAGTCACTCTTACTTCCTCTCAACTCTGTGCAGGAAGCTGACATTCTGAACTTATCATTTAAACCCACATAATGAAGGACCCCAAGAGCAGCCAGGTAAAGAGTGAGGGACCCAAGGGAAATAAATGCACAATATTTTTAGCCAATTATCATGTCTTTCTAAATCAGGGATTGGTAAGTTTTTTCTTAAAGGCCCAGAGAAGTAAACATTTTCAGCTTTGTGGGCCAAGAGACACAATCAGGGCTATTATACAGGTCCTTACATGGCCATTTTTAAATGTAATAATTAAAAAAACATAAAAACCGGAGTTCCCGTTGTGGCTCAGTGGTTAACAAATCCGACTAGGAATCATGAGGTTGCTGGTTCGATCCCTGGTCTCACTCAGTGGGTTAAGGATCTGGTGTTGTCGTGAGCTGTGGTGTAGGTCACAGACGCGGCTCGGATCTGGTGTTGCTGTGGCTGTGGTGTAGGCCAGCGGCTACAGCTTCGATTAGACCCCTCGCCTGGGAACCTCCATATGCCGTGGGTGCAGCCCTAGAAAAGGCAAAAAATAAATAAATAAATAAATAAATAAATAAATAAATAAATGTAAAAGCCATTTTTAGCTTGTGGGCTGTAAAAACAAAACAGGTGGCTGGCCAGATATGGTCCATGAACTGTAGTTTGCTGATCTAGACTTATCCTCATCCAAATATGAATAATAAGGAAAAACACTAGATCTGTGACAGTTATGAAATGCAGAAGAAAAAGAAAACACAGCATACCCCAAGAGGCAGCTATATTTGGCTAAGATACTTTGGGTTGTGACAGAAATCGATTTAAATTATCTTAAGTGGGAGTTCCTGTCGTGGTTCAGTGGTTCAGAACCTGACTAGTATCCATGAGGATGTGGATATGAAACATAGCCTCACTCAGTGGGTTAAGGATCTGGCAATGCCACAAGCTGTGGTGTGGACTGCAGATATGGCTTGAACCAGCATTGCTGTGACTGTGGCTGTGGCAAGCAGTTGCAGTTGCATTTCCAATTCAACCCCAACCCCGGGAACTTCCAAATGCTGAGGGTGCGGCCATAAAAAAGAGAGAAAGAAAAAAAAAGTTGCAGAGTGAGTAGTTCTGGATCTAAGGAGGTATGAGGTGAGTGGCAGAAGCTTAGAAAGGTGGCAGGGAAGAATGGAAGAGGAAGGGAATGGAACCAGGACAAAGAAAGAGGTTCTTGAGTCCTGCTGTGGGCATACAGATCCAGAAACTTGAGGTTGCACTTATCTTCATAGCATTGCTCATCATTCTTGGTATAGGGGCCCAGAAGATGGCACAGGATTTATTCTTGAGATGGTATTTGCTACTTTTTTCTTTCTTTCTTTCTTTCTTTCTTTCTTTCTTTCTTTCTTTCTTTCTTTTTTCTTTCTTTCTCTCTTTCTTTCCTTTCTCTCTTTCTCTTCCTTCCTTCCTTCCTTCCTTCTTTCTTTCTTTCTTTCTTTCTCTTTCTTCCTTCCTTCCTTCCTCCCTCCCTCCCTTTCTTTTTTTCTTTCCTTTTTTCTTCCTTCCTTCCTTCCTTTCTTTCTTTCTTTCTTTCTTTCTTTCTTTCTTTCTTCTTTCCTTTTTTTTTTTAGGGCCGCACCAGAGGCATTTGGAAATTCCCAGGCTACGGGTCAAATCAGAGCTGTAGCTGCCAGCCTACACTAAACCCACAGCAACATGGGATCCAAGCCGCACCTGCAACCTATATGACAGTGCACACAATACCAGATACTTAACCCACTGAGCTAGGGATGGAACCCGAAATCTTGTGGATACTAGTTGGGTTTGTTACTGCTGAACCACAATGGGGACTCCGGTGTTTGCTATCCAGGTTGACAGAAAAAGGAAGGATAATGAGGGAGGTGAGAGTGCTCCTGCAAGAGTAACTGAGGTGATAAACTAGAAAGGTCAGACTAAAGATTAAGGAAGTGAGGCAGCAATAGAGCTGAAGGTTGTGAAAAGAAAGATCGAGAACTTATGTCTATTTTCTATTTGTCAGTCAAACATCTATAAACGTCAGGGGTGTGAAGAACCTATAGATCTCCATATGATCTAAGAACAGGAGCAATAAGTTAGGGCTTGGGGCGGAGTTCCCGTCATGGCACAGTGGTTAACGAATCTGACTAGGAACGGGTTCGATCCCTGGCCTTGCTCAGTGGGTTAACGATCTGGCGTTGCCGTGGGCTGTGGTGTAGGTCGCAGATGCAGCTCGGATCCTGCGTTGCTGTGGCTGTGGCGTAGGCCAGTGGCTACAGCTCCGATTAGACCCCTAGCCTGGGAACCTCCACATGCCGCGGGTGCGGCCCTAAAATGACAAAAAGGCAAAAAAAAAAAAGTTAGGGCTTGGAAGAGGCAGAAACAGAGAATGGCAGATCCACTGAAGTCAATAATTTCTGATATGGACCACTTTCTAGCACGGTCATGTGTGAGTTGAGGTGTAGGTCACTGGTGTGGCTGAGATCTGGCGTGGCTGGGGCATAGGCTGGCATCTACAGCTCAGATTCAACCCCTAGCCTGGGAACCTCCATATGCCACAGGTGAGGCCCTAAAAAGCAAAAAAAAACAAAAATAAAAAATAAAATAAATAAAATTTGGGAAACAGGAAAAGTTCGTTGACTTCCAGGACATTTTTAACTTCAGATTTTTTTTTGCTTTTTTTTTTTTAATAGGGCCGCACCCGTGGCATATAGCAGTTCCCAGGCTAGGGGTCGAATCAGAGCTGTAGCCGCCAACATACACCACAGCCACAGCAATGCTGGATCCAAGCAGCGTCTGCGACCTACACCACAGCTTACAGCAACGCTGGATCCTTAACCCACTGAGCAAGGCCAGGGATCGAACCTGCAATCTCATGGTTCCTAGTTGGATTCGTTAACCGCTGCGCCATGATGGGAACTCCAATTTCAGATTTTTAAATGATGTACTAGTATTTGCCTTTGAAAAGATGTTGTATTAAGGCTATTGTATATTAGAGATCTAGCATGAAATAGGCATTCAACAAAGAGTAACTGTTATTATAATTTTCAATCCACAAAACTATACTATTTAAGTATCATAACAGTCCACTGAAATGAGGATAATTATTTGGCCACTGACATAGTAGACTGTTGAGGGTTTACGTGAAGTAATATGCTTAAAGGTAATATCTGGTTAATTGATACCACACCCTAGTGGTCCCTCTAAGGTTATCTACTTGGGATCTGAGTGAAAACAGAAAGAGTTAGTTCTCAAAATTATATCCTAGATTCTGGAATCCTAAAATTCACTAATACCAAATGGCAGCTACCTCACCTGATTGACTTATCTGGCACAAAATCTGAGCTGAATTCACATTACAGAGCCCTGAAGAGGCTCTTCTCTGAGGTGGTTGAGAATATAGTCCTGGATTTAAACTGTGTGGGATTAAACGCTACCACTTAATTTTGTGACCTTGAGCAAATTATTTTCTTCAGGTGCCAGTTTCCTCATCTACAAATGGGGAGAATAATAGAACCCATTTCTTGGAACTATTGTGAGAATCAACTGAATCCATGTGTAAAATGCTTAATGTCTAGCACAAAAAAATGGCTAGTATCAGCCATTACAGTAATAATTTCCTCCCTCTCTCCTCCGTGTGTGTGTGTGTGTTTCTGTGTGTGTGTGTGTGTGTGTGTGTGTGTGTGTGTGTGTCTGTGTGTGTAACTTCACATGAATGGTGACCTAGAATTATGGATGAAGATGTGTGTGGCTTTAGAGTCAACGTAATTCACAAGACCCTCCTGGAACAGACTCAAAAAGAGAAATTGACTTGAAGCACTTGCTGTGACAGGTACGGTCCTAAGCCTGTACTATGTTATCTCATTTAAGTCTCACAACAGCTCTTTGAGCTGGGTACCATTATTGTCTCCATTTTACAGGTGAGAAACTGAAGCTAGGAGAAGTTAACTCACTTGCCCAGGGTTTCACAGTGATACATGGTGAAGTAGGATTAGAAGCCAGAGCCTTAATTCTAGAGACTGTTCCCTCAACAAGTCTACACTATTCTGCCAATTGAGGAGTTCTGGTTGTGGCTCAGCGGTAACAAACTGGACTAGTATCCATGAGGATTAGGGTTCCATCCCTGGCCTTGCTCAGTGGGTTAAGGATCCGGCGTTACCATGGGCTGTCGTGTAGGTCACAGATGTGGCTCTGATCCCATGTTGCTATGGCTGTGGTATAGGCCAGCTGCTACAGCTCTGATTCAACCCCTGGCCTGGGAACTTCCATATGCTGCATGTGCGGCCCTAAAAAGAAAAAAAAATTCCTAAATTTCTACCTCAAAACACATAGTCAACAAGATTCGGGGAGTTCCATTGTGGCTCAGGGGAAACGAATCTGACTGGCACCCATGAGGATGCAGGTTCCATTTCTGGCCCAGCTCAGTGGGTTAAGGATCCGGCATTGCCATGAGCTGTCGTGTAGGTCGCCAACGCAGATCAGATCCTGCATGCCTGTGGTGTAGGCCAGTGGCCACAGCTCCGATTTGACCCCTAGCCTGGGCGCCTCCATATGCCAAGGGTGCAGCCCTAAAAAGACAAAAAACTGGACAAAACAAGATTTGGGCCTGGAAATTTCCAAAGCAGGTATTTCTGGTTACTGGCCACAGGAAAATCTTAATAATTCTTCCACTGACCCACACAACTTCCTGGTCAACTTGTCTGGATGAATTAATTGCAAGACGTTCTTTTAATAAACAACAAAACAAACTGAATTTTTGTGTGATGTTACGAGAGAGCTAATTGGAAAGCAACAAGCCTTCACCTGATACATATAGTTCCTCATCCCATCAGCCTCTCCCTTGCTCTCAGCTGACTTCACTCCTACTTGAGTGTCTCACTTTCCCACAAACCTACAAACTTATCTCCAACTTTACCAATCTTTCTTTTTCTGTATCTTCTCAGTGGTGAAGCTATCTCTCTTCCAAGGTGATTTTCTCCACTTATATGCTAAGTCAGGGCTTCTCAGATGTGACCCCTGAACTAGCAGCATCAGCAGCACCCAAGAACTTGTTAGAAAGGCAAGTTCTTGGGAGTTCTCCTGTGACCCAGTGGGTTAAGGATCCTGTGTTGTCACTGCAGTGGACTGGGTCGCTGCTGTGGCTCAGAGTTTCATCCCCGGCCTGGGAAACTCCACACGCCATGGGCACGGCCAAAAAAAAATTAAATTAAGAAATAAAAAAGAAACGCAACTTATTGTTCCCCATTCCAGAAGTACTGAAGCAGAAAGTCTGGGAGTAGATCCCAGAAACCTAGTTTTATTTAATTTATTTATTTATATATACTTTTCGTCTTTTTAGGGCCACACCCCTGGCATATGGAAGTTCCCAGGCTAGGGGCTGAATCAGAGCTGTAGCCTCTGGCTATGCTACAGCCACAGCAATACAGGATCCAAGCTGTATCTGCGACCTATAATACAGCTCACAGCAACGCTGGATGTTTTAACCCACTGAGCAAGGCTAGGGATCAAATCTGCGTCCTCATTGGATATCAGTCGGGATCATTACTGCTGAGCCACAATGGGAACTCTCCAGAAACCTAGTTTAATAAGCCCGCCAGGTGATTCTGTTGCACACTAAAGTTTGAGAGCTATTGCTCTCAATTCTTACTATTCAAAGTGAAATAGCAGCACTGGCATCCCTGAGAACTTGTTAGAAATGTAAACTATTAAGCCCCATCCCAGACTTACCGAATCAGACTACGCATTTAATAGAATCCGAGGGGTGACTCCAGGTGAATAATACTCACGTTAAAAGTTTGAGAATCAGAAGTTCCCGTTGTGGCTCAGCAGTTAATGAACCTGACCAGTATCCATGAGGACGCAGGTTCAATCCCTGGCCTTGCTCAGTGGGTTAAGGATCCGGTGTTGCCATGAGCTGTGTTGTAGGTTGCAGGCGCGGTTCGGATCTTACATTGCTGTGGTTGTGGTGTAGGTAGGCTAGCTGCTACAGCTCCAATTTGATCCCCAGCCTGGAAACCTCCATATGCTGTGGGTGCGGCCCTAAAAAGCAAAACAAGAAAGTTTGAGAATCACTATTCTAAATAGCAGTCTCTTCTCTGGAACCATCCATGGTCACCCCTCTCCCTTTCAGTTTTCATTCTCTTTTGGATCTTACCTGACAGCACCTTTTCAAATTTATTTTTGGCAGCATCCACAGCGTGTGGAAATTCCAGGGCCAGGGACTGATTTCACACCACAGCAGTGACCCGAGCCACAGCAGTGACAACGTCAGATCCTTAATCTGCTGAGCCACCAGGAAACTCTGCTGTCAATATTTTTAAATGATCCTGTTTCTTCATTACTTAAAAAGAAATTATTCCTTTGACCCATCAGCTACTTCTTTCTCTCTCCCCTTTCATTCACAAAGTTCTTGACTGACTTGCCTATGTTATAATCAGGGTCTCTTGGTCATCACCTCTCACTCACATCTCAATCCATGTCAGCCTAACTTTGGTCCTTAATACCCTACTGGAACTTTGGGGGCAAAAGTAACAAGTCCTTTATAGATAAATCCAGTGGATGGTTTTGAGTCATAAACTTACTTGACCTCTTTTTAGGCTTATGGCATTACTGTTTGCCTTCTTGACATTCCACTCTTTTGGGTTTTGAGTAGGACTTTTTTCCCATCTTTTCCTACCTCTCAGACCCTTCGTTACCTGTCTTTCTGTGGTATTTACCCCTCCCACACCCTAGCTAGATGCTTCAGAGGAGTGAGCCCGTAGGTCTAAAAGAGGGTTCCTTTTGTGGCTCAGAGGGTTAAAGACCTGATGTTGTATTTGTGAGGATGCAGGTTCGATCTCTGGCCTTGCTCACTGGGTTAAGGATCTGGCATTGCCGCAAGCTGCAGCATAGGTCTCAGGTGCAGCTTGGATCCGGTGTTGCTGTGCCTGTGGCACAGGCCAGCACCTGCAGCTCTGATTTGACCCGTGGCCTGGGAACTTCCATATGCCACAGGTGGAGCCGTAAAAAGAAAATAAATAAGTAAATAAAATAAAACAAAATTTCCTAGTCTCTACCCTTTTGACATTTGGGGCTGGATCATACTTTATGATGGAAGTCTGTCCTGCATATTGCAAGATGTATAGTAGCGATGTTGGTCTCTACCCATTAGATGCCAGTAGCACCTCCCTCCCCGAGTTGTGACAAACAAAAATGTCTCCAGATATTGCCAAATGTCTCCTCAAGGAAAAACTGCCTGTGGGTAAGAACCACTAATCTAATCTCATGTAACTGAGTTCTAATGAGCACCAAGAGAAGTTTGCTGAAGATTTCTAGGAAAGTTTTTCACTTGTGAAAGAGCTCTGGAGAGCCGTCCCTTTTCTCTCACCACCTTGGGGAAGCGTGTACTGTTGACCAATACAGGGAGCCTTCCTTATAGCTCTGGATAAAGAAAGAGATGGGCCTCCTGATATCACTGAATCACTGAATCACTGGATTAACCAGTCATAATGGCTGCCCTTCCTCTGGATTTAATAATAAACCTTCTAAACTCGCTTACTCATCTTGTTGACTTGTGTTTGTCTCATTTCCTCATAATCATTTTTTATATCTGAACCTGTTCTTTTTATTTTTATTGTTTTTTGTCTTTTTAGGGCCACACCATGGCATATGAAAGTTCCCAGACTAAAGGTTGAATCAGAGCTGCAGCTGCCAGCCTGAACCACAGCCAGAGCAACTCAGGATTCGAGCCGCATCTGCGACCTACACCACAGCTCATGGCAACGCAGGATCCTTAACCCACTGAGCGAGGCCAGGGATCGAATCTGCATCCTCATAGATACTAGTCGGATTCGTTACTGCTGAGCCACAATGGTAACTGCTAGATTGACATTTTATTTGCACTGTTTGGTTCTCTACTTCAGTTTCTCAGCAGATACTAACTTTTATTTTCTTTCTCCATGTTTTACAAGTCACCGCTGTCACAATAACTCCCAGCTCCCATGCCTCAACATGAAACCTCAGAAGCAACTGAGGTCTGCATAGCCGACGGGCACCAGGAACAAAGAGGTCTGGCTGGGCTCCAGAACCCTCTTTCACTGCACCTGAGGCTCAATGGTGCCCTCTCCTGATACCAGATCAGGAGACTGTATTGCTCTGATCTGAAATGAATTTTCTTTGGAGTTTGAAGACCTTCACTTAAGCCTATAAAATAATTGGAACTGAGAAAGTTCCCTGGTGTCTCAGAATGTTAAGTGTCTGGAGTTGTCACTGCTGTGATGAGGGAAATTCCACATGCCATAGGCATGGCCAAAAAAAATTAAAAAGAAAAAAAAAGGAATTGGAATTGAGAAAAAGATCGTTGTGAAGTTCCCGCTGTGGCACAGTGGGTTAAGAATCTGACTGCTGGGAGTTCCCTTCGTGGCTCAGTGGTTAACGAATCCGACTAGGAACCATGAGGTTGCGGGTTCGATCCCTGGCCTTGCTCAGTGGGTTAAGGATCTGGTGTTGCCGTGAGCTGTGGTGTAGGTTGCAGACGCGGCTCGGATCCCGCGTTGCTGTGGCTGTGGCGAAGGCCGGCGGCTACAGCTCCTGTTAGACCCCTAGCCTGGGAACCTCCATATGCCGCGGATGCGGCTCTAGATAAGGCAAAAAGACCAAAAAAAAAAAAAAAAGAATCTGACTGCAGCAGCTTGGGTCACTGCAGAGGTATGTGTTCGACCCCTAGCCTAGTGCAGTGGTTAAAGGATCCAGCACTGCCACAGCTGCAGTGTAGGTCAATCCCTGACCCAGGAAATTCCATAGGCCATGGATATAGCCGTAAAAAAGAAAAAAAAAAAAGAGAGAGAGAAATAGGTCTATAGTGTTTTTGTCTATTTGATTCCCTTCTCTATCTCCAGTGCCCGGAACAGTCCTAGTACATATTTGCTGAATGAATGTGTGCTGATGAGAAAACAAAAGGCTTATCTGCTGAGAAAGGCATAGTTGAGGCCCTCTATGCTTCTAGAAAGATAAAAAGAACAATTGCCTTGGTTCCCGACAAGTCCCTATTCAAGATACTCATCAGGCCGGCCTAGGTTTCCTGCCTTCTGGTTCCATGAGATACTGCTGTATTTGTACAATAAATCTATAACCGAGCAAGACCCTATGGGGGCCCCAACATCATGTCCTCCCCCTGCCTCTTGTTCACAGAAAACATTAGCCTCCTCGGCCTTCCTCAGGTTCCAAAGAATAAATTTAATCAGAGAAGTGAGAAAATGCAGAAAGAAAGGAAAACAATCAAGGAAGATCATAATACTTTAGCCATTGAACAAAGTCAGGGAACTTTAGTCCTCAAGGACTAAGGATACTATTCTGAGCCATGTCCTTTGAGCTGTTTTGCAGGTACCAACACCCCCACCAGGTGGGAAATGTTAACTGCATGCTGCTCACAAAAGACCCCAGATCAGTTACTTAACCAACCAATCAGAAGAATGTCCATGAACTGATGACCCTCCCCACAGTGGGTGTGGACCCCCACCCCCAAAAAAATTCCAGACAGATTAAGACCCAAACCACCCAAAAGAATGGGGAGAGGTCTTTTTTGTCTTTTTGCTTGTTTTGTTTTTTCTTTTTTGGCCACCAGGAAGTTCAGGGGGCAGGGATCAGATCTGAGCTATAGTTACAATCCAAGCCAAAGCTGCCGCAACAGTGGGTCCTTTGACCCACTGCACTGGGCGGGGAATCAAACCTGCATCCTGTCATTGCAGAGATGCCACCAATCCCATTGCCCCACAGCAGGAACTCCCAGGCAGACTATGACTAAATCGATTTAAGGGCCAGTTTCCCATTTCAATCATTCAGGCACAGGTTGAGAGAACAGCTCTATTGTGTGTGGGGGTTTTGTTTCTTTTTGGTCTTGTCTATGGCATGCAGAAGCTCCTAGGTCCAGGGATCAAACCAGTGCCACAGCAGTGACAACACGGATCCTTAATTGGCTGGGCCACGAGGAAGCACCAATTTTCGATGGTATCTGCCTCGAGGAATGGCTTATTCCCCTATTGCCTTTAATTTAAAATTAGATTTAGGAGTTCCCACTGTGGTGTAATGGGATCAGCAGCATCTTGGGAGCCTTGAGACACAGACACAGGTTTGATCCCTGGCCTGGCACAGTGGGTTAAGGATCTGTCATTGCCATAGCTGTGGCGTAGATCGAAGCTGTGGCTTGGATTCAGTCTCTGGCCCCAGAACTCCGTAATCCTCAGGGTGACAAAAATAAGTAAGTAAGTAAACAAACAAACAAACAAACAAACAAATAAATAAATCGGATTTAGAAGTGATGGGGGATGAATCCTTTATCTGCTGGCTTATAAGACAATTCCCTACATCTTTGAGAAGCCTAGTAAAGAGCTGGTTCAGCAGGACTGAGCTGGGTAAGCAAGAAGGGCTAGCAGATACTAGCTAGCACAGGTATTTGAACTCCTTTAGTCAGCCGTCTCACAGAATGTCCCTCTTGTATTCATGGCCACTCTTCCAAACAGAAAACTGGTTGATTAGTGTTCTACATTCCCTCTTATTTCCCTGTGAATACATAGAGCAGCTGGGGGGGGGGGGTAGGTTCTATTTTTTTTTTTTTTCTGAGCAATATTTGTAGAATGTCTTGCTGTGCCTGACACAGGCTGGCCCCTCCATGGGATAATGAGAGCTTAGGGGGCTGCATGCTCTCTGCTGAGTCTTCTATAAACTTTCCCCACAGTAGGTTTTGTGTTGTGCTTGTACATTTTTAGCATGTTCCTCATGACCCTATACCTGACAGAATATTAGATATTCTTCAAGAGCCTCTAGATCTCCCACTAATCACAGAGATGTGACCATGCCTATAATTTCAGAAGAATACTCAATGCCCATGGTTCTCTACCTCTTAATGACGGTATGACAGATCCACCTATACTGCCACCACGGAATTTGTATTTTGAAAATTACATTACTCTAGACAGGAAATCTTGTGTAGTATTTTGTTTTAGATCCTGCTACTGCTGTGCACCCTCAGAGTCACTTAAGTCTTCTCTAGAAGCCAAATTCAGAACCTGGATAAACTATAGACCACCCTGGACAACTACCTTCAAGACTCTCCAGCAAGACAAGGTGCAATGAAAGGATCTCTGAATAGGAGATAATGCCCAGCTTCCTTCTATGACTGTGTATATACTATCCCCTCAAAGCAGGAAGACCACAATATTGGGCTTATTAAAGTGATACACAATTGTTGACCTTCTCTTTTCAAAGAGTAATTCCCAAGAAGCATTTAAAAAATTGCTTTCCAGTAGTTTCCGTCGTGGCTCAGTGGTTAACGAATCTGACTAGGAACCATGAGGTTGCGGGTTCGATCCCTGGCCTCGCTCAGTGGGTTAAGGATCTGGCGTTGCTGTGAGCTGTGGTGTAGGTTGCAGACGCGGCTCAGATCCCGCGTTGCTGTGGCTGTGGCGAAGGCAGGCAGCAACAGCTCCTGTTAGACCCCTAGCCTGGGAACCTCCGTATTCCGCAGGTGTGGCCCTCGATAAAGCGAAAAGACAAAAAAAAAAAAATTATTTTCCAATTGCCTCAGGAGAAAGACACTTCTCTATTAAAGGAAATGCAAAAATAAGAGCAGAGAATGCTTAAATTGGAAAAAAAAAAAAAAAAGGAAGGGGAGAAACAATAGAGTACATCAGAGCCTTATCTAATATATATTTCTTTATATGGCTGTGCCCATGGCATGTTAAAGTTCCTGGGCCAGGGACTGAACCCGAGCCCATAGCAACCCAAACCTTTGCTATGACTATGCCGGATCCTTAACTCACTTGCGCCACAGGATAACTCCAGCCTTACGTAATAGTTTGTAAAAACTTCCTAAAGAGGAGTTCCCATCGTGGCTCAGTGGTTAACGAATCTGCCTAAGAACCATGAGGTTGCGGGTTCGATCCCTGGCCTTGCTCAGTGGGTTAAGGATCCTGCACTGCCATGAGCTGTGGTGTAGGTCGCAGACGCGGCTCGGATCCCGCGTTGCTGTGGCTGTGGTGAAGGCCAGCAGCTACAGCTCCTGTTAGACCCCTGGCTTGGGAGCCTCCATATGCCGCGGGTGCGGCTCTAGATAAAGGCAAAAAGACCAAAAAAAAAAAAGTCCTAAAGAGAACCAACTCAGGTTGTCTATACCAACTCAGGTATCCAAGAAATGTAAACTTATTTTCTATAATTAAGTTTACATTTAATACCCCCACTTCCCCAAGTTAATGAAAAAATAATCTTAATAAATTGAATATTCTTTCAAATAATTCTTATGGGCTGACTCCATTCAGGGTCTCCCATACGTGGAACTTTACTTGAGTACTGAAGGAGGCAAATGATCATAAGCCAACACTCATTTGCTCTGGCATCTGCTGAGATTGCTTTTTTAGCTATTTCTCATGACACTCTGGGTCCTGTGGGGACCTGAGGCTTTTTGGATGCATCTTCCCAAATGCCACAAGCAGCTGTTTCTACTCTTCTGATGCCTCACCATACTTGGGGTAAGGCTTAGAGGCTGGTGACCACCTCCCAAGAAAATGAGGCACATCCCTGCTGCATCTGGAGGAATTTGATTGACTTCCTCCAGGCTGAGCTTACAGAGAGGGTCAGGCTTACAGGATAATTGTCTGTGGGACGCTCCAGTACCTAAGCTCTATAGTTTCTCTTTTAGTTCTCCTCCTCACATAGCCTACACAATCATTTACTTTTTCTCTTTGAGAACTCTTTTTTTCCTCCTTTTATGGCCACACCCATGGCAAAAGGAAGTTCCCAGGCTACGGGTTGAATTGGAGCTGCAGCTGAAGGCCTACTCCACAGCCAGGGTGACACTGGATCGAGCCACATCTGTGACATACACTGCAGATTGTGGCAACACTGGATCCTTTACCAACCGAGCAAGGCGAAGGATCGAATCTGAATCCTCACAGAGACAACACTGGGTCCTTAAACTGCTGATCCACAATGGGAACTACGAGAACCTTTTTTTTTTTTAATACATAAAAATATAGAGAATAATAAAATGAACATCTGTGTCCTCACTACCAAGGACTGAAGATTGTTAACTTTTTTGTCATACTTTTGGCTCTATTTTTTGTTCTATTTTAAACAAAAGAAGTAAAAATATCATAGTAAGAATATTCCCCCCCACCTTGTTTTTGGCTGCATCTACACCATGTGGAGTTCCTGAGCTGGGAACCCAACACCTGCCACAGTTGCAGCCTTTGTCACAGCTGTAGCAATGCTGGATTTTTTAATTTTTATTTATTTATTTCTTTTTGCTGCCCTGCTGCATATAGAGTTCCCAGTCCAGGAATCAGATGAGATCCAAGCTGCAACTGCATCCAAACCTTAACCAACTGTGCCAGGCCAGGAATTGAACCTCCACCCCAGGGCTCCCAAGATGCCGCCAGTCCCACTGCACTACAGCAGGAACTCTGCAATGCTGGATTTTTAACCTGCTGCACTACACAGGAGGCTCCTATCATAGATGAATTTGACATCCCTTTGTCTCTCACTGTGCACCTCAGAGTCCTATTATGCATCTCCTCTCCCCAAAGGTACTCACTACCATGATACATTTCTATTTTCCAGTATACTTTTTTAGATGTCAGACATATTAAATTACTTCATATTTTCTATATATTACTCAAATTATGTTACTTTGGCAATATAAAGCATTGCCTTGGACTTCCCTAGTGGCCTAGTGGTTAAGGATCCAGCATTGTCACTGCTGTGGCTTGGGTCTGATCCCTGGCCCGGGAACTTCCATATACTGTAGGTGTGACCAGAAAAAAGGTATTGCCTTTGTACAAACAATATGCTATGGCCATATCAATTTATTTTCATTTAACATCATTCATTTTATATCTTGTAACATTATTTTTTTTTTTTGGCCACACCCAAGGCATGTGTAAGTTCCTGGGTCAGGGATCGAACAGACACCACAGTAGTGACCTGAGCCACAGCAGTGACAATGCTGGATCCTTAACCTGCTAAGCCACCAGGAAACTCCTCTATTCCTTTGTTTTTTTTAGGGCCGCACTCACGGCATATGGAGGTTCCCAGGCTAGGGGTTGAATCGGAGCTGCAGCCACCAGCCTACGCCACAGCCACAGACACACCAGATCTGAGCCATGTCTGCAACCTACACCACAGCTCACGGCAACACCAGATCGTTAACCCACTGAGTGAGGCCAGGGACTGAAAGCGCAACATCGAGGTTCCTAGTCGGATTCATTAACCGCTGCACCACAACGGGAGCTCCCTCTATTCCATTTTTGATGGATGTTTTCAGTTTTTGCTTTTGCAAACAATGGCACTATGTTTTCTTGTAAGTTTGTAAAATATCACCTTCATTACAAAAATTGGCTTTGATGCAGATTTTTGCATACCAAGACTTTTGAAACAAAAAAGAATATTTAACTTTTTTTCCCTAACATCACTTTCCTGAGGCATAAGTTCAAAGCGAGTTTATGACTTTATGAATGAAGGAAGGACCTTGAGGTAATAGGAATTTCTGGGCGTAGAAAACTAGTAATCATACAAATCAATTTCCTGCTATACTTAAATCAATAAATAAAGTCTCAGGTCTTCCCTGGTGGTCTACTGGTTAGATTTCTGCACTTCCAGCACTGCAGCCTGGGTTCAATCCTTGGTCTGGGAACTGAGATTCTACATCAAGCCACTGCACACCATGGCAAAAAAAAAAAAAAAAGCCCAGTATATAAAAACTGTAGTTTGAATCAGTACGTAAGCAAAAACTAGGACATACCAAAAGGAACACCAAGAAGAAGAAATCTCAGAACAAATCACATGGGATGAAAGCAACACTGCAATACGAAAGAATGCAGGATGGTTCAGAGCCCAAATAAGACCAACCATACTAGTTACTGGCCATCCCCAGCTCCCTATGGAGGAGGAACAGGAGATTCTGTTTTTGTCAGTGAAGATTCTTTATGTTGCAAATGAAGAAAAATTCAAGGCAAACTGGTTTCATTAAAAGGGAAACTGAGGAGTTCCCGTCATGGCTCAGTGGTTAACAAATCCGACTAGAAACCATGAGGTTGCAATCCCTGGCCTCACTCTCGGATCCACACTGCTGTGGCTGTGGTTTAGGCCGGCGGCTACTGCTCTGATTAGACCCATAGCCTGGGAGCCTCCACATGCCACGCATGCAGCCCTAGGAAAGACAAAAAAAAAGAAAATGCCTAAACAGAAAAACTAGAACAAATGCACTAAATTTTTTTTTTTTTTTTGTCTTTCTGCCTTTATGTAGAGCCGCACCCGCGGCATATGGAGGTTCCCAGGCTAGGGGTCTAACAGGAGCTGTAGCTGCCGGCCTTCGCCACAGCCACAGCAACGCGGGATCCGAGTCACGTCTGCAACCTACACCACAGCTCACGGCAACGCCGGATCCTTAACCCACCTAGCAAGGCCAGGGATCGAACCCGCAACTTCATGGTTCTTAGTCGGATTCGTTAACCACTGAGCCACGAAGGGAACTCCAAATGCACTAAAATTTTAATAGTTAATCATGAAGACTGTGATTACAGCTGATGTTACATTCATTTTCGTTTTTTCCTATTTTACAGTGGAAAATATACACCTATTTTCACATGTTTATACATGTGCTTATTATACATGTGAGCATGTATTCCTTTCAAAATAAAAAACTAAAGAAAAAGGGAAAAAGAGAAAAGAGAACCTTTGTGGTTTGCTTAAAGTTTTCCCGTTTGACAGACTGCTGATTTTTCCTTTCATGGATTCAGCAGTATTTACCAGTTCTCTCCACCCCTAAAGTCCAGCTCAGGCCCCGCCTCTTCCAGGGAGCTTGCCTGGACTCAACAAGCTCCCAGAGCTTCAGAGCTCCCAAACCTGTTTGTTCCAAGCTTCAGTTTTATGGACTTCTTGTGATATATGGTCAACTTTATTTTTTTTATCTTTTATTTATTTATTTATTTAGTCTTTTTGGCTTATCTAGGGCCGCACCCACGGCATATGGAGGTTCCCAGGCTAGGGGTCTAACAGGAGCTGTAGCTGCCGGCCTTCGCCACAACCACAGCCACGCGGGATCCGAGCTGCGTCTGCAACCCACACCACAGCTCACGGCAACGCCAGATCGTTAACCCACTGAGCAAGGCCAGGGATTGAACCCGCAACCCCATAGTTCCTAGTCAGATTCGTTAACCACTGAGCCACGACGGGAAATCCATATACGGTCAACTTTAAATGTGGGTGGGTCTCATGTCCTCAAGTAGAGGGCCAGTTCTTTGATGGTAGAATCTAGGTATTTTAAACTTCCTCCTCTCCCCCACCCCACCTAGCAAGGGCTGTACAAACTGCTGCGGTTCAGTTACCATCAGCTAGATACAAGACCTGGCCTTCATGGGAGGTACTTAAACTTCACGCCCCTTTCTCTCTGAACTTTGTTCTGTTTCCTCCAATTCATTTGAAAGGAGTGTTTGCTCCATTAGCCATGGGTAAAATTTTATTATAAATTGTTTGAAAAGAATTCGATTTGCTTTGGTAGGGACGAGCAAGTCCAGCCTTTGCCTTTTACAAGAGGATTGTAAAGCTAAGAAAATAAATAGGAATTATTTTAAGAAAAAAAAAATTGACACCGAGAACCCGAGACCCACCACTGTTTGTGGGTCTAGGGATATTTACATTATCAAAGATCAAATAATGTCACCAGGACATAGCTCTCAGGTCTTCTTCCTCTGAGTGTTAAGTTTCATATTCAGACTGGTTCGAACCTGGTAGTAGAATGACTGCAGCAGTTCCAACTTCACACTAAATCCTAGGGTAATTTTCTTGCATTGGTTCCATTATTAGGGAGAAGCTTTTCTCTCCCAGAAGCCCCAGAAAATGTGTCCTCATATCTCACTGGCTTCTGATTAGGCTATGAATTGGTATTAATGCATGGAATTCAAATTAATTAATTCATATTAATGAGATGGAATACGCTGAATGGCTTAACCCCAGCTGGGAGCCCTCCTAGAGCTGGTGTTGGGACCAATGCTACCCAATGAGATAGCTTGAGAGTGGGGGAGGGAGAAGAAAATCACTGTGTCATTTTTCCAAAAGAAAGTTGGCTGGATGCTGATAGGGAAAAAAAAAACTACTCTAAGAGTATTTTACACACACACACACACACACACATATATATACATACACACACACATTTATATATATATATTTTTTAATCTTGTTAGGGCCACACTTACAGTATATGGAGGTTTCTAGGCTAGGGGTCGAATGGGAGCTGTAGCTGCCAGCCTACACCACAGGCACAACAATGCAGGATCCAAGCCGTGACTTCAACCTACACCACGCTCACAGCAGCACCAGAGCCTTAACCCACTGAGCAAGGCCAGGGATCGAACCTGTGTCCTCATGGATGATAGTCAGGTTGGTTAAGCACTGAGCCATGATGGGAACTCAAAGAATATTACATTTTAATTCATTGTTAGTTTATTGTATGTGGGTAAGCACAGTAAGCTATATCATTCTCACTACAAAGACAGTCTCACTCATTTTCTATGAATTCAATTCTTTACCTCATTTTTCATGAAAGCCCTTCCAAGAACGACTACAAAATAGAAGCTCTTTCCACCAATCACCACTAAAATGATTTACCTGATTAATCAGTGCTCTCCTTTGCCTATAAAAAAAAGACACTGAGGCCAAATGCATGCGGAATCTTTGGGACTAGATTCTGATTCTCTGATACATCCAGGCACTACTGCTCCCACATGTTGAGTCAATGCTGGTTCACAAACCTGTTTGTTCCAGTTGTTCTTGTTTAATTACATACTTAATTAAATGTTGCATAACATGATGAAATATGAGTGGAAGAAAAATAAAGTCCTCTCTGGGAAAAATAAATTGAATGGTTTAGAAAGATGTGATAAAGGCAAATCAATTATAAAAAAAGCTGCTGTGAATTAGGTATGGGTGAGAGAGACTAATATAAAGGATGGATGGTGGGTTGTGTAAGTCATGAAACACAGCAGGATTCTACATTGAGAGCACTCTGTATCAGTTTTTATGTTCCTGTTCCACTTTAAAGAAGTCAAAGCTGAAAGTCATCGGTGATACGCTATTGATGTGGTTTACGGGAGAAGGAAGGATGATGAACTCCAAACAGTGGATTCATATTCAAAGCAAAGATTTTGGCCCTACATCAAAAGATTGGCAAAAGAATAGATGTGAATGTAAGTTACAGCGTTTAAAGTACATATGTGTATGTGTGGTGAAAGCTATAAATTAAGCAGAGTCATTTTTGAGCAAGAGAAATGGAATTGAATTTGATAACTGTAGGTAAGAAGTAGATGGTTCAGGAAGGTAAAGAAGATGAAGGGCAAATTACAGGGGAGTAAAATGAAAAATAATACTGAGAAAACCTAATCAAGAAGCTTAATAAAAATGTCATCAATAACAATGAGAAGAGCTAACAATTATTGAGTGCTAATTGTATGCAGGTATTATCCTAGACATTTTCCATACACTATGTTTTGTTGTTTTTATTTTTTTAATGATTTTAATTGTTGCCATTATAGTTGATTTCACTACCTTGTTTTACAACATAGGAGATAGTATGAAGTAACTTGCACCAAGGGAAAAAGGAGAAAGTGGAATTGATTTTTTGGTTAAAGCATATGCTGGAAGGAAAAAAACTCAGGATTTTTCTGATAAGAGAACATCCCAGGAGAAAAAAAATAAAAGGATTAAATCTAAAACAAATTATAAGTCTTAAGTACTCTTGCTACTTGGCCAATATTAATTAAAAAATACAGGCTTCCTCTCTCTAAAATAGGTGATCTAATAGTTTACTTTTATACCACCTCTCACTGGTCAGAATGGCCATTATTAAAAAATGTACAAACAATAAATGCTGGAGAGGGCATGGAGAAAAGGGAACCTTCCTACGCTGCTGGTAGGAATGTAAACTGCTGCAGCCATTATGGAAAAAAGTGTGGAGCTTCCCCAAAAGACTAAAAATAGAGTTGCCATATGATCCTGCAATCCCATATAACCGGAGAAAAATACAATTTGAAAAGATACATGCACCACAATGTTCACTGTAGTACTGTTTACAATAGCCAAGACATGGAAGCACCTTCTGACAAAAAAAAAAAAAGAAAAAAGGGTTCCCTTCGTGGCTCAGTGGTTAACGAACCTGACTAACATCCATGAGGATGTGGGTTCGATCCCTGGCCTTGATCAATGGGTTAAGGATTCAGCTTTGCTCTGAGCTGTGATGTAGGTCGCAGACATGGCTCAGATCCCGAGTTGCTGTGGCTCTGGTGCAGGCCGGTGGCTACAGCTCCGATTCAACCCCAGCCTGGGAACCTCCATATGCCTCAGGTACAGCCCTAAAAAGGAAAAAAAAAAAAAGGAAAAAATAAATGTCCATTGACAGAGGAACGGATAGAGGAGATGTGCTACCTATATGCAACAGCAAACTACTCGGTCATAAAAAAGAAATAATGCCATTTGTAGCAACATGGATGGACCTAGAGATTACCACACTAAGTCAAGAATGTCAGAAAAAGGAAGACAAATACCATATGATATCACTTATATGTGAAATCTGAAATATGACACAAATGAACTTATCTACAAAACAGAAACAGACTCACAGACATAAAGAACAGACATGTGGTTGCCAAGGGGGAGGTGGTTTGGAGGGAGATAAAGTGGGAGACTGGGATGGGCAGATGTAAGTTACACACAGAATGGATCAACAAGGTTCTATGGTGTAGCACAGGGAAAATATTCAATATCTTGTGATAAACAATAATGGAAAAGAATATGAAAAATAATGTATGTGTGTGACTATATATATATATGTAAAAAAACAAATCATTTTGCTGTACAGTAGAAATTAACACAACATTGTAAATCAACTATACTTCAATAAATAAATTTTAAAAAATAGTTTACCTTTAAAAGTTAGTTCTGAAGCACCTTTTTTTTTTTTGGCTGCACCCATGGCACATGTAAATTCCAGGGCCAGGGATCAAAACCCAAGCCATAGCAGCAACAAGACTGGATCCTTAACCTGTGCTGTGTCGCTAAGGGAACTCCCTGAAGTCCTTTCTAAGATCCAAGTCCCATAGACTAGATGGAAGAAAAAAATGTGAAAAAAAAAAACATTATGCTTTACACTTCTGTTTAGCCCAGGGGAGGCAGTGAGTATTTTAAAATAATCTGCTCCTACCCTACCTCAGAAACCAAAATTATGACATTAGCACCTAAAAATAAATGTGATGTTTAAATTGTACTAGTTTCTATCTTAAAGGTGGTCTTCTCTGATTTTGTCTCCAATTTTGAAGCTTAAAACCTCAAACAGAAGCATAGTAAACAGTACTGCTGAGTACACCTAAAAGTACACAGTACTTGAAGGAAAAAAATGCCTTTCCCAAATAATTTAACCATATAACTTCTGTTTAACTTTCCAGAAAATGAGAAAAATGGAAATTTTCATCAAGGAAAAGCAGTAATAAATTCAAAACTAGGCTAGATCGCCTTAGAAAAAAAGCCTAAGTATGTAAGTACAGCTATCTAAAGAGAAAAGGTATGGGAGTTCCCTTTGTGGCTCAGGGGTTAACGAATCCGACTAGGAACCATGAGGTTGCGGGTTCGATCCCTGGCCTTGCTCAGTGAGTTAAGGATCCGGCGTTGCCGTGAGCTGTGGTGAAGGTTGCAGATGCGTTTCGGATCCCGCGTTGCTGTGGCTGTGGCGAAGGCTGGCAGCTACAGCTCCTGTTAGACCCCTAGCCTGGAAACCTCCATATGCCGCGGGTGCGGCTCTACATAAAGGCAAAAAGACAAAAAAAAAAAGAATAAAAAAATAAAGAGAAAAGGTATGAATATTCTTTCCACACTAATGACTCCAAAACCAGTTAGCTGCAGAAAACATGACATATTGAATTTCCATGGCTAATTAAGAACACAAACAGGTTTGACACCTTTGGGACTCTGGCAGCAGTGCTTCTAATTTTGTGTCTCCCACCAATTTACTTTTGCACAAGATGAATGTGACAGTGGTAGCTAGATTAGACTGATTACTTTGTTAAATATTGAGTTGCAAAACCAACAGGGTCAGAGTAAAGGCAAGGTTATAGAATTTAACCTCTTGAGACACATTATCTCACAACTGTAAATACACAGAGTGGCTCTAATAGATGAGCAATGAACTATACTTAGTAGATGTTACTATTTACCTGCCATAGGAAAAAACAACAGCAAATTAATTACAGTCTTATTTTTCTTCTAAGATTAATTCTGATAGTATATGTTTAAGATTTTGAACTCAATAATTAGAGGCAAGCTATGACTCCCAAATCAACAAATTAGTGAACAAGAATAGTTAAGCTGAGGAGTTCCCTGGTGGCTCAGTGTGTTTGTGTTAAGGATTCAGCATTGTCACTGATGTGGCTTGGGTCACTGATATGGTGCAGGTTCGATCTCTGGCCCAACTTCTGCATGCTGTGTGTGCAGCCAAAAAAAAAAAAAAAAAAAAAGAGTAGACAAACTGAAATAGCTCCAAGAGTATATAATATCACTAATCGATAGATCAAAAAATGGGTCATTTGATAAAAGACATTGGAAAACACCTATTTGAAAAAAACTCTACTTCATGCCAAGATAATTCCAAATAAACTTGAATGTAAAAACACATTTTAGCCACAAAAATACTAGAAGAAAACATGAAATTTCACTATTTCAATGATCTCAGAAGTGAAAAGGATATTTTAAGCACATTATTGGAGACATAAGAAAAAAAAGTTAAAGATGGAGTTCCTTTCTGGTGCAGCAGATTAAGGATCCAGCTTGGGTCAAAGGAAAAGTTGAAGAGGCATTTTAGGAGTTCCCATCGTGCGTGGTGCAGTGGTTAACGAATCCAACTAGGAACCATGAGGTTGCGGGTTCGATCCCTGACCTTGCTCAGTGGGTTAAGGATCCGGCGTTGCCGTGAGCTGTAGTGTAGGTTGCAGATGCGGCTCGGATCCTGCGTTGCTGTGGCTGCGACGTAGGCCAGTGGCTACAGCTCCTGTTAGACCCCTAGCCTGGGAACCTCCACATGTAGCGGATGCGGCCCTAAAATGACAAAAAAAAGGCAAAAAAAAGAGGCATTGTAGTATATTTTACCCCATATTTTCTTCTAGCATTTAAAATATATATATTAATTTACTAGTATTAACAATGCTGCTGTGAAAATCCTTATATATGTACCCTTTGCAGAGGTGCCCATATAATAAATTATTAGCAGTGGAACTTCTAGGTCAGAAGACATATGTAGTTTAAATTTCAGTTGATGTGGACTGAAACTAGAAATAAATTAATGGTTAATGAGAATGCGTGTCTCCATACCTTTCCCAGCCCTACATATTATCAAACTTAAAAAGTTTTTTTGTTTGCTAAAATAGAAACTGGGAGTTCCCTAGTGGTTCAGTGGGTTAGGGATTGTCACTGCTGTGGCTTGGGTTGTTGCTGTGGTGAGGGTTCGATCCCTGGGAACTTCTGAAAGCCATGGGTGTGAGGCAGAGAAACCAGGACATATTTGTACAACGATGAAAATGACTTGGTGGAAAAAGAGAAATTAATGAGGTAGGAACAACAACAAAAAAAGGATAACTGGTGGAGTAAAGATCTTCAGAGAGGAGAGAGGAACTAGAACACAAGAGAGGGATTGCCCTTTATAGTAGCAAGGCCATGTCACCATGAAAACGAGGATGAAGAGCCGAGAAGCCAGGGTATTGGACAGAAAATGTGTATAACATTTTGCAAAATAAAGTGGCTGAGGAGTAACAACAATAGTGGAAGAAAGGAGTTCCAGTCATGAGTCAGTGGAAACAAATCTGACTAGTATCTGAGGATGAAGGTTTGATACGTGGCCTCGCTCAGTGGGTTAAAGATCCTGTGTTGCCACGAGCTGTGGTGTAGGTCAAAGACAGCTTGGATCCTGGGTTGCTGTGGTTGTGGTTGTGTGTAGCCGGCAGCTACAGCTCCAATTCCACCCCTTGCCCGGGAACCTCCATATGCTGTGGGTGCGGCCCTAAAAAGACAAAAAAAAAAAAAAAAAACCCCGAAAAAAAAGCATAGTGGAAGGAAATTAGATAGTGAGCCAGGAACAAATGAAGGGGGTGTTACTAGGGATCAGTAGGTGACAGTATCTTGGTGTGGTGGCAGTTGGCATTAATTTTAAAAGAGCTTAGGTTTTTGAAGGAGGAAGGAAGGGAAATGCTTTGGAGGCAATATGAGAAGGTTCAAAGATAAGAATAAGAATACCTGTTGAGAGGAAAAATAATCTGTACTTGAAAAGTTGTAAGGGAGGTAGTTTCGCTAGACAATCAACCCGTTTTCAGTTGGAACAGGAAGTTGATGGGAACATTTAGAGAAGAGTGAAAAATAAAGAGGAAATGGCTGATAACAGATGTTGAAATCTAAAGGGTGGAGCGAAATGGTTAGGATGATTGGTGAAGAGCAGGGTACTGAATCAGTGGAGGGGGTAGCATGGAGATGCTAATCAGGGTAATGATGGATGACCCTGAGGCTATGGGTTGTGACTGAGTGAAAAGGATTATAGAGAATGATGTAATTATCCTTTTGTAATCTCTACAAGGGGAAGGGAAGGTGGGTAAACTGTTTAAGAGGAAAAATATAGAGCTACATAAACTGTTCTCTTTAGTAGGTCTTGTGTTATGGAGATTACTGGATTAGAATTGCTAATATTTCACTTTTTTTTGCATTTAGCTATAAAATATTATCTAGGATTTCCTTCTAGTGTCATAATTACTAGGTTTTGATAACAGGATTATGATCACCTTTCAAAACAAGCTGGGATTTTTTCCAAGCGTTTTTACATTCTGGAACCATCTGGTCTGGTGCATTTTGATGATGTAGGACATGTCTTTGATTACATTTTTAATTTAATGGATCTATTCAGAGTTTCTCCACTTCGGGGTGATTTTACTTCTATTCTTATTGGGATAAGGATTTTTTCCAGTTGTATTTCTTGTGTCAGATGTCAAAAAAAAAAAAAAAAGAACAGTCTTTTCCCCATTCCCAGTTCAGTACTAGGAGCATTACATTTGAAAATTTCTAAGGCTATACAGGAAGGGGCACACAGGAGAGCTGAGGGTGAAGAGGCCAAAAACTGAAAAAGTGAACTTTGACTCACAGGAACATTCACGGTTGAGAACATACTAACCTGCCAACCCTGAGGCTTATTTTAATGCCGTCGATATCCGGGCAAAGGTTTTAGTGCTTAAGACTGCAACCTTCTGGAAGAAGAGGGGGGACGATAACCAAGCTCTTGGAGCACTGGGGCGCTGGGCAGTTTTTGTAACATATTTTCAAGTGATTCCGCCGAAGGACTAAAATGCTGCATTCAGGGCTCATCGGGAAAAGTACTACTTTTAACAAAAGCTGAAAAGAATTTAAAATGTAAGTCGTTTAAGTGTCCGACATACCTAGTTTTTGTGAAATGAGACTGTGCAGCCAATGGTGATTTCCCATGTTTTCTTAACACAAAGTGGATTTCCTTTCAAAACTCCCAGTCGGATCCATCCCGCCCAGGTCCAGTTCGACAGTGCCACGCTTTTCCCAGCCTGTTCACAAACCACCTTCCAAAGTGAGTGTTCCCGCCATTTCACTTCAAGAAATGGAAGGTTTTTTCCCCCCAGATTCTTCACACTCGTGGGAGGCCCGAGCCTACACGGCTTTCCCCACTAGGCAAGCAACGCAACGCCCTGGGCAGCAGGCTGCAATACGACCGCGGGGACGGAGCAAAAGGTGACTGAGAAGGTGATAGATAAGCGTTTAGCACCCGCCGAAAGGCCGAAGGACGAAACCTCCCACTGCAAAGCGAAAGCCATCCGAGACGCGCGCTGGCCCCGCGCCCGCGCTGGGAGGAGGGAGCGCAGCCGTTGTAGGGAGGAGCGAGGGGCGGAGGGCGGGGGGGGGTCGACCCAACTCGACTCCGGATTGGTCGGCCTCTGAGAGCCGAGTGACGTCAGCCGGGGAGAACGTCCGATTTGCGCTGTAGGCGCGGGCGGGCGGGGGAGGCGCACTGCGCAGGCGCAGCTCCTTGGCTCCGCTCGCCCGGGCGCTCTGGCCCAGCTCTCGCGGACAAGTCCCGACATCGCGCCCCCCCGCCTCCGGGACCGCCCCCTCCCCCTTCTCGGCGTCGTCGAAGATAAACAATAGTTGGCTAGCTAGCGCCGAGTGTGCCTCCTCCCGCCGCCGGATTCGGCGGGCTGCGTGGGACCGGCGGGATCTCGGCCAGCCGGCCATGGCGGGGCTGTACTCACTGGGAGTGAGCGTCTTCTCCGACCAGGGCGGGAGGAAGTACATGGAGGACGTTACTCAGATCGTGGTGGAGCCCGAGCCGACGGCTGAAGAAAAGCCCTTGCCGCGGCGGTCGCTCTCTCAGCCGTCGCCCCCGCAGTGGTCACCGCCGGCTCTTCCTGGAGGCGAAGTCTCGGGGAAAGGCCCAGCGGTGGCAGCCCGAGAGGCTCGCGACGCTCCGCCGGACGCCGGGGCCTCGCCAGCTCCCGGCCGCTGCTGTCGCCGCCGTTCCTCGGTGGCCTTTTTCGCCGTGTGCGACGGGCACGGCGGGCGGGAGGCGGCACAGTTTGCCCGGGAGCACTTGTGGGGTTTCATCAAGAAGCAGAAGGGCTTCACTTCGTCTGAGCCGGCGAAGGTGTGCGCTGCCATCCGCAAAGGCTTCCTCGCATGTCACCTCGCCATGTGGAAGAAACTGGGTAAGTTCCCCGGCTTATTTGGCGCCCGCCTCTTTTTCGGGCGACTGTAGCGCCAGGTTGGGGGCCGTAGCATCAGCACCGCGGGTCCCCGACAGCGAGAGCGCTCTCAGTGTGCATCGGTGGGAGTAAAAACTCTTTCTAGGTGGAGATCCGGGCAAACAAAGTAGCTTTGGGAAGGACAGGATTACTGTCTGTGCAAACGCTCCACGTTTTATTTACACCCCCGCCAAGGATCAGTGGGGTGCGGTCCTCTCCCTTCGCTACTTCGCTTTGGTGACGGCGGCGAGAACATGTTTGAAACCTGGCGCCAGATTTGGCCAAAAGATTCATTGAAGACACAGTGCTGCCTGGGACACGCGAAGTAAACGGGAGATGGCAAAAATTAGAGTGTTTCCTTCGAATTTGTCATAATTTTTGAAAGACTCGTCCTTATCGGTTGTCTCCCACGGGCGGTGTCAGTCCTCCAAAATTGATCCCAGGGTTAGAGTAAACTGTTAGGCTAACAAGTTATCATCCGGCGACCTAAAGGCTTGGAAGGAATTTGGTGTGGTCATCAAATGTTTCTAGGATCTTTATGCTTGTACTGCCCGTGAAAATCAGCACCCGAATGCGTTCTTACCGCCTAAAGTGACCCTACGTTAAGAATACGTGTTGAATTCAGCTTGGGCTTTTTTAAAGTGCACTTTCTTGCTTTAGTTGCGCATAACTAATTGCTGTCAGATAGTTCTTAACAGTTCCTAGTTAAAAATACTTGTAAATTATACCTGCTCGTCCAAGTAGCAAGAGATAAGGAATTACTGATATGCTAAAAGGAATTCGAGACCTTAATTTCTAAAAATTCGATTTAGTTGCAGTTTCATCTAAGCCTTAAATGTTTTCTGATGCAGCTGGTGTTTCTGTACCTAACATAACTTGAGTTATAGTTTCTTACCCTTTGCTGTGAATGAATGACATGAATTAGTTTTTAGAGAAAAGATGATACTATTTGCCATTTTTTAAAAAAATCCTGTTTATATGGTAGCATAATGTTGCTTTATTTCCAGCAGAGGGACAGAGACAGAGTGTAAAGATTGGTCAAATACAGAACATTTTTTAAAAGGTCTTCTTACAGAGTTGTAGACTAGGCTCTTTCAAAGTCTGTTTTCTATTTCCCTGGCTTTCTGCCAAGAATTATTTGATTGACTCGTAGACTAACCAGTCCGCCTGTGGGAGGCTGTTTTCTATCCAATCCCAGAGGTCCCTATTATGGATATGTTTTGTTTTTGTGTAGGCAGGGCAGAGCTGAAAGCACTGCAATATATTCCAGAAATATGTCATTTCATTGCTTGCAGGGCAAGTAACAGGGATAGCAAGACAAGATAGAGGAAGATTAGACACAAAGAACTGCTTAGAGTTGTGTTTATTTTGCAGTACAGTTGAAACAACATTAATTCGCCATATGTTTTCACCAAAAGAATCCAAGTATAAACCCTTTTACTTGAGCATTTTTTAATAAAGCAGAAACCATTCTTTTAAATGTGAATGTGTGTTTTTTTAATTATAATTAATTTATTTTTTGAATTTTTTTTTTTTTAAACATACTTCTTGTGCTAAGATTTCACTCCTTTGAGGCATGGATTTAAAGCCTTATACACCAGGTGTTAAAGTTTGCTTTTTCCACAGTTAACCTCATACTCCCTCTGCAAAATTTGAATTAAGGAAAAAGAGTATGCTGAGTATATGGAAGTCCTGACCCAGGAAACTTCCTATTTCAGGTTTCCACTTTTGTAGTTCCCACTGGGTTATAGTAGTGGTTCTCAAACTTTTTGCACTCGTAAATTTCAGGACTTGGAACCCTAAAGAGCTTTTGTTTGTGTGGGCTATAATCTATGATATTGACTATGAGAAGTTTAAGATTAGGAAGCTATCAATATCAAGTTCATTGTAGTGGATATACAAAATCTAAAATATGAGGGCTTTTTTTGGCCTCACCTCCAGCATATGGAAATTCCTGAGCCAGGGATCAAATCTGAGCTGCAGCTGCAGCCTACACTGCAGTTGAGAAACAACTGGATCCTTAACCTAGTGTGCCAACAGTGGGAATTCCTAAAATGTGAGTCCCTCCCCCCCCTTTTTTGGCCACCCTGTGGCAGTGCTGGGATCCTTTACCACACTGTGCTGGACCAGGGATCAGACCTGTGTACTGGTGGTGTAGAAACGCCACCAATCCCATTTTGCCACAGCGGGAGCTTCTAAAATATGAGTTTTTAAGAGGCAGAAATTTACCACTGGCAGTAAATACTGTCAGTTGCTTTTCTTCAAGTGAAAAACTCACCTTGTTTTGAAGAAAATACAAAATGTTGAAGTTTATTAACACATTTTATCAGTCTTTCAAGTAAAAATGATGGTCTGTGAAAACTGGCTAGTTCATTTCATAACTTACACAATCAGAAGTGCTTTTCATTTTTCCTCTGGACAGTTATAGTATGCAACAGAAGCGTATTATGCATGCTTCCCTTTTTGTCATACAGAATGTTAAAAAGACGTGGGTGGAAGTTTAAAATAAAATTAATTTATTGCATCATCAAAGGACATTCTTGGGTTTTGGGGGGGCCACTCCCATGACATGTGGAAGTTCCTGGGCCAGTGGTCGAACCTGTGCCACAACAGCAACCTGAGCTAAACAGCAGTGACAATGCCGGATCCTTAACTGCCTGCATCACCAGGGAAGGACATTATTATTTTTTTTTTTTTTTTGTCTTTTTAGAGGCGCACTGGAGGCATATGGAGGTTCCCAGGCTAGGGGTCCAATCAGAACTCTAGTCACCGGCCTATGCCACAGCCACAGCAATGCGGGATCCAAGCCACCTCTGTGACCACAGCTCAAGGCAACACCAGATCTGCAACCCACTGAGCGAGGCCAGGGATCGAACCCGTGTCCTCATGGATGCTAGTCGGGTTCACTAACCACTGAGCCACAATGGAAACTCCTGAAAGGACATTCTTTTTTTTTTTTTGGCCTTTTTCTAGGGCTGAACCTGCAGCACATGGAGATTCCCAGGCTAGCGGTCCAATCGGAAGTGTAGCCACCGGCCCACGCCACAGCCACAGCAACGCGGGATCCTTAACCCACTGAGAGATGCCAGGATCGAACCCACAACCTCATGGTTCCTAGTTGGATTCCTTAACCACTGGGCCATGAC
>PVHT020001178.1:4834918-4872520 GCA_004024745.2 Catagonus wagneri
TTTCTCCAGGAAATTTTTGTCTGGATATATGCCCAAGAGTGGGATTGCTGGGTCATATGGTAATTCTATGTAGAGTTTTCTAAGGTACCTCCACACTGTCTTCCATAGTGGCTGTACCAGCTTACATTCCCACCAACAGTGCAGGAGGGTTCCCTTTTCTCCACACCCCCTCCAGCATTTGTTGTTTGTGGACTTGTTACTGATGGCCATTGTGACTGGTGTGAGGTGGTATCTCGTGGTAGTTTTGATTTGCATTTCTCTAATTATCAAAGATGTTGAGCATTTTTTCATGTGCTTGTTGGCCATCAAATTATAGAATTTTAAACCTAGACCTTCACCCTCTCACACATTATATGTTCTGAATGAATTTGCCCTACTTATCAAGGCCATTTTTGTTAATCATCACTTTATAAAAATCCACTAATGAATGTAGAAGGAATGATGGAACTTCGATAATCACATTTGGTAACCATCATAATAATCGGTTTAACCAAGAAACATCATAAATGTTAAAACTAGTTTAGATAAAAAAAATCTGAGGAACAAAATTGTTATATTAGTTTTGTAGAGGTGCTGTAACAAATTATCACAGATTGGGTGGCTTAAAACAACAGAAATTTGTTCTTTCATGATTCTGGAGGCCAGTTGGAAATCCAGGTGTCAGCAGGGTTGATTCCTTTTTGGAGACTCTGAGGGAGAATCTGTTTCATGCTCTTTCCTACCTTCTGGTGGCCGGCAGCAATCTTTGGCATTTCTTGGCTTGTAGATACATCGCGCAGTCTCCACTGTGTTTATATCTTCTCCTTCTCTTCTATTCTCTTTTAAGGACACTCATCTTTGGATTTAGGGCCCACACTAATCCAGGATGATCTCCCCTTAAGATCTTTAACCTAATTACATCTGCAAAGATCCTTTTCCCAGTAAGGTCACAGTCATGGGTTCTGGGTGGATATATCTTTTATCGGGGTTGAGGGGGGCACCATTCACCCCACTCCAAGAATATTTACATTATCTCAGATAATCTCCCGGTGAAACACTTATTAATTACCTAAGGAAAAGGGGAAACCTGGTAGACACCATTTTAACAAATGATCAAGGGCAGTATCCCCCCCCCCTTTTTTTGTCTTTTTTCCTTATCTAAGGCCGCACCCACAGCATATGGAGGTTCCCAGGCTAGGGGTCTAATCGCCTACGCCAAAGCTCATGGCAATGCCGGATCCTTAATCCACTGAGCAAGGACAGGGATCGAACCCGCAACCTCATGGTTCCTAGTCGGATTCGTTAACCACTGAGCCATGGCCGGAACTCCCGAGGGTAGTATCACTTTTAATGGGGCAAATTGAAATTGTTTACTGCCTGCAGCGAGAAGATCATCTTTAACACTTCTGTGATGTTCCTGCCACAATATGCATAATCTGATTACAGACATGAGGAAACATGAAACAAATCCCACACTGAGAGTTATTTTTGAAATAACTGGTCAAGTACTCCTAAAAAGCAATTCCTACAGTATCTAATTTCTACAAATTCCTCAGCTTCCTTGAGGAATTGTTCCAGATTGAAAGAGACTGAAGAGACGTGATGAATAAATATAACAAGGGATCCTGAACTTTATCCTCTTGTTATAAAGTATATTATCAAGATGATGAAATTTGAATGAGATCTATGGATTAGATGGTAGTATGGTATCAGTGTTAATTGATTTTGATGGCCCATTATGGTTCTGTAGGAGAATGCTCATTGTAGAAATTAGATACTGTAGGAATTACCTGGTGGCCCAGTGGTTAGGGGTCCAGCATTATCACTGCTGTGGCTTAGGTCACTTCTGTGGCATGCATTAAAATTTTTTTATTATAGTTGATTTATAGTAGATATTCTTTTAATTTATTATTTCGGAAGAGAGTATCATTGGTGGGATGCTTCAAAGTCTTCCACTTGGCCTTTTCTTTTTCTTTTGTCTTTTTGCCTTATCTAGGGCTGCTCCTGCGGCATGTGGAGGTTCCCAGGCTAGGGGTCTAACAGGAGCTGTAGCTGCTGGCCTTCGCCACAGCCACAGCAACAAGGGATCTGAGCCGTGTCTGCGACCTACACCACAGCTCAAGGCAACGCCGGATCCTTAACCCACTGAGCAAGGCCAGGGATCGAACCCGCAACCTCATGGTTCCTAGTTGGATTCGTTAACCACCGAGCCACAGCGGGAACTCCATGGCCTTTTCTACCATAATAGACTTTCTGACCAATCAGTGAAGACCTATGGGGGAAACTATTTGTCACTGAGGTTATTTGGGGACCAAACTAGCCATGGGATAGGTTTGAGATTTCATTGGGTCTGAGGTGGGCCAGATTGAAAGTCCTATTTAGGAGTTGCTGCTGTGGAGCAACAGGATTGGTGGCATCTTGGGAGCACTGGGACATATGCTGCCAGGTAGCCAAAAGTTGGAGAAAAAAGAAAGCCAGTCCTTTGTAGTACCTGACCGCATTATCAGTGGACTGTGGCGATGTTCTTCAGCTCCACGATTACCTTAGAGCCATAATTCAGTAGTTTCTCAGTGTTGTAGGTATTACTTTCTCCTTGGTGTATAGCTACAGTGGAAATGGCCACATATTTGAAGAAAGTTAACTAATCTTGGAAGATGTTTTTTGTGAATAACCATTCTGGAGATCCAGTTTTTCTTCTACCCTGTAGTCGGTGAGGCTCACCTTGGGGTTCTCCCACCCCATAGAGATCAAGGAACTTAAACTTTCATTGCAACCTCTTCCCTTAGTGTATCTTGCCTAGAGAGAAGCCAGTAAAATGTGTTTAAAAGATTTTGGTATTTCACTGTTATATATGAAATAGATAAACAACAAGAATTGAATGTATAGCACAGGGAAGTGTATTCAATATCCTGTAATAACCTATAATGGGAAATAATTTTAAAAAGAATGCATATATATGTATATATATATATAAAACCACATCACTTTGCTGTACACCTGAAACTAACACAGTGTTGTAAATAAGCTATACTTCAATTAAAAAGAGTTTTTGGTATTTACCTGATTGCTTCCGTAAGTATTAAAGTTGGAGAGTCTTGCCAACCTTTATTGGGATGGGTGAGTGGGATGCATATGCATATAACAGATGTAATCTAAGCTCCCTATCTTCCCAAATCTTTGAATTGTTTCTCTGTATCACTGTGTTTGTTTTCTGGAATTGCCATAATAACCAAAATTGGTTGGCTTAAAATCATAAAATTTATTGTCTTACAGTTCTGGAGGCCTGAAGTCCAAAATCAGGATTTTGACAGGGCCATGTTCTCTCTGTTTACTCTGTAAGCGCCAAGAGAGAATCCTTCCTGACCTCTTACAGCTTCCTGTTTATCAGGAATTCCTGGCATTCCCTTGGTTGGTAGATGCATCATTGTAGTCACATTGCTCTGTGTGTGTGTGTGTATGTGTGTATGTGTTTGCCACACCCAAGGCATGCAGAAGTTCCTGAGCCAGAGATCTAACCACATCATAGCAGCAACTAGGCCACTGTAGTGATGCCTGATCCTTAACCCGCTGCCCCAAAAGAGAACTCCTCCCTATGTGTTTTAACATCTTCCCTCTTGTGTGTTTGTCTCTGTGTCCATATTGCCCCTTCCTATAAAAAAAACCAGTGCTAGTGGATTAGGGCCCACCCTAGTGACCTATTTTAACTTGATTACCTCTGTAAAGACACTGTTTCCAAATAAGTTCGCATTCTGAGATACTGAGTATTAGCATTTCAACATCTTTTTTTTTTTTTTTTTTAAGAGGGACATAATTTACCTTGTAACAGTCATATCAAATTATTTGTTTCTCAGTTATGGAATCTTAGGTCAGAGTTGGGTCTCAGTTTGCGTTAGCTGACCTAGAAAAGTTTTACTAAAGTTCTAAGCTAGTATGTTAACTATAGACGACCTGCTTACCATTACTCTTTATTGATAATTCAGCACTGGTCACCATCTGGAATTTGAACAAGAGTCTCAAATTGGTTCCATAGCTAATTGACAGTTTTCTGAGGGTCAGTTGCCTGCAACCTACTCTGTGATACTAGTTTTGTATTATAATTTTTTGAAAATAACATACACTGACATTATATAACAAGGAGGGAAAAGAACATGGGAATTTATTGGAAGGGCGGTAACTCACTCACAGGGCTAAACCAGGTTTCAGAATGGACAGAACCAGGGATTGTCTGAGGCTGTAAGTGATCAGGAGTAGCAGCTGCTCATTGAAAGTTTTCAGTCTCTGGGATTGCTCAGCTCCAACAGTTTTCTGGCTTTATGCTTTTCTGTCTAAAGGTGCAAATATCTGAAAGAGCGAAATGGTTTGGTCGTTTGCCTATTTCCTAGGCCAGGAGCCAGCAGGATTTTCAGTTCCACTAAAGAAGTGCAGGAGTTCCCATCATGGCTCAGCACTTAGCGAACCTGAGTAGCACCCATGAGGATGCGGGTTCGATCCCTGGCCTTGCTCAGTGGGTTAAGGATCTGGTGTTGACATGAGCTGTGGTGTAGGTCGCAGACGTGGCTTGGATCCTGAGTTGCTGCAGCTATGGCATAGGCTGGCAGCTGCAGCTCTGATTGAACCCTAGCCTGGGAACCTCCATATGCCCTAAAAAGACCAAAAAAAAACCAATGATGGTACCTACTTCCTAAAAGTTAAATAAGTCAGTATATATTAATTGGTACGTGGTTAAGTACATAAGTACCCTAAATTTTAAATTTATCCTAAAGAACATATACATTCTGTACTTAACCTATAATAGCTTTACTTCGTACAGAAATTTTATTTTATTTTTTAGGCCAGAAACAGATTTATTAGAATAGGATGCTTGTAAGACATGCAAGTGGGCAGGCAAGGAAGCTCTAACACAAAAATTTTGTATTTTGGGGTTAGTCTTTATTTTAATGATTTGAACACATTTCTTGAGGGATCTTTAAGTCAGAGTTCTTATACTGTCTGATACTGTCCTTTTATTATGCTCCCAGTTTTAAGTCATTTTGTTGAAAATTAAAAAATTAAAAAATGTAAAGAAGTTTCCTTGTGGCTCAGAGGGTTAAGGATCTGGTGTCACTGCAGTGGCTTGGGGCACTGTTGCATTATGAGTTCAGTCCCTGGCCCAGGAACTTCTAATGCTGCAGGCACAGCCAAAAAAAAAAAGAGGTACAATATGTAAAGTAGAAAACAAGAAAGACTAAGGAAGACAAATTGTAAAGAGAAGAGATTCCTTAATGCGTACATTTATTGCAGTTTCAATCAGAACCTCCACAGGGTTTGTTTTTTTAATTTTGTAAGTTGCTTCTAAAGTTCATCTGGAAAAATGCTTAAGAGAATATTGAAAAAGAAGACTAATTGGGGGATACTTACACTTCAAATTATTAAAAAGAACCATAAATAGAGTAGTTGGATGAGTCCAGAAATAGATCTGAGGCAAAATAAAATGTAAAATATGATAAAAGGTGACATTTCAAATGAATAGGAAAAGCATGGATTATTCAGTATTTTTAGGTAATTGCAGAATATCCTTCAAAATATATTAGTACTTTTGACAAAGAAGTGTGATTTAAATGTTAATATTGCATTGAATATCTTTTTCATTTTTAGCTTTTTTTCCCTTCCTTTCCATCTTGTTTTAGGTGCTTTTTGAAAGCAGCCAAATTATTTGTATACTGTAGTTAAATTTTGTTTTCTGCATCAACTTAGAACACTTCTTTCCGGGAGTTCACCTCACTTATATTTACTGTCATTTTTTCCCTCAGGTTCTTAGCTGCAGAAAACAATTTTTTCTAGCTCATTTAAAAAGAAAAAAGTTTTAGCAAGAGCTCTAGTTTAACCCATAAAATAATTGAAATCAGGACTGAATAAACATATACCATATTTTAGGCTGAGCTTGTCGGGGTGATGTCTGTAACCAAACCGCAAATTGATGCCTTCTTCCTGCTTTAAAATTTTTTTTCTTTTCTTGGAGTTCCCGTCATGGCTCAGTGGTTAACGAATCCTACTAGGAACCATGAGGTTGCGGGTTCGATCTCTGGCCTTGTTCAGTGGTGTTGCCGTGAGCTGTGGTGTAGGTTGCAGACGCGGTTCGGATCCCGTGTTGCTGTGGCTGTGGTGTAGGCCAGCGGCTACAGCTCCTGTTAGACCCCTAGCCTGGGAACCTCCATATACCACGAGTACGGCCCTAGAAAAGGCAAAAAAGACCAAAAAATAAATAAAATAAAATTTTTTTTCTTTTCAACTTAAAGTATGAAGTATGGATTTCCTTTGTGGATTAGCAGTATATAGGGATCTGGCATTGTCACTGCTGTGGCTCAGGTTCAGTCCCTGGCCCAGAACTTCCACAGGCACTTTCTATGTGTCTGATACTGTTACAGATAATTTTACATGTATATACGCCTGTGTGTGTGTGTGTGTGAATTTCTGGCTTCATCAATATTGATAGCTGTCTGGTTTCTCTTGTATACTCTTAAGCAGCTCTCTGTTGTGACAGGTCATTCAGTAGCATGGCTTCCATCAGTGGGAAGGTATGGGATGGGGAGATACACTGTAGGGTTCAAGAGATGTCTTTTCAGCATATGTAATAAGGGGAAAAAACCCAGTTAGCTTGACTGTATTAGAGAAACCTTGTAGCTATAAACATTGTGTGGCATTTCGTCCATTTTTTTTTGGGGGGGTGCTGTTTCTTCTTCCTCATCCCCTTTGAGACCCAGTTGTCTCTATCAGCAGATGCACGACTGTCCTTAGAGGTATTTAGTTACCAGTTTACGAATGAAAATGTTTACCTTTTACCATACAGGGCAGTTAGGCACTGACCTTGGAGTCTGCCAAGCTTTCATCATCCATTCCTGAGTTAGCTTTTGCCACTGCCTCTGAGTTTGAACTTTTCTGGAACTCTGTTAATAGAGAATACTGATTGATATACTGCCTTCTTTATTGACTGTGCTTTTTCCTCATGTTGGATTTTAGATTTTGCATTCTGATTTTTCCCTCACTGTAATTCAATTTGTTTCAAATTCCAGGAATTCTTCAGATTTTCTTCTCTGTGTTTCATAACTGCTATGGACTTTTTCTGATATTTTTTATATATTCTCTCCTTTTGGTAGGATTTTGATGGGGAGAATGTGTCAGTTTTTGAACTCAAGTTTGCTATCTTGAGCTATAACTTGTAGTTTGTTTAATAATACAGGATATTTCAGAATTTTTAAATCATAGTGATATAATAAATCATTATAGGTTTTGAAATTAATATATATGGGATCTTTGCCACTTAAAATACTTACTTGAGTTATTTTGAGCAAATTTCTTAGCCATTCAAAGTTTTGGTTTCCTGATCTGCAAAATGAAAAGAGGGAAGATTAGTCCCATTATCTCTTAGGCTTATTGTTAGTATTACATGTAACACAGAATATGGTATACAGTAGGTGCTCAATAAATGTTACTTATTAGGCTATGAATATTCAACAGTTACTTCATAAACAAATTGCTTTTTCTGAAAATCTTTTTAAAGAGAGGTTAATAAATAGATAATAAGTCACTGGCAATATGGTATCAAAACTTATAATGCCTTTGTCACTGACTGTAGTTAGGACCAAGACTTAGGTTAAATTTGTACATGTGTCCTTGTAATATTTTTCTCCTAGGATTGGCTTGATGGTCATAATGTTTATAAAGTGTATTAATGTGTCGGTGAAATAATACAAGTTCTTTAATAGCTTTCAAAATATTTTTCTTAAACATTTTCCTATGCTAATTTAAATTTTAAGGTGCTAATTCAGCATATGTTGCCTTTTTTTGGGGGGGAGTGTTTTTAGGAGTGCACCCATGGCATATGGAAGTTCCCAGGCTAGGGGTTGAATCAGAGCATACACTACAGCCACAGCAATGCCATATCCAAGCCATGTCTGTGACCTACACCACAGCTCATGGCAATGCCGGATCCTTAACCTGAGTGAGGCCAAGGATCGAACCTGCGTCCTCATGGATACTAGTCAGATTAATTTCCAGTGCCACGATGGGAACGCCCCTATGTTACCATTTTTATTCTGCCACAGTATTAATGTTTACATCTGGAAGAGTGAAATGTTTTATTTTTAATTGCAGCAGAATGGCCAAAGACTATGACAGGTCTTCCCAGCACGTCTGGGACAACTGCCAGTGTGGTCATCATACGGGGCCTGAAGATGTATGTAGCTCACGTGGGTGACTCGGGGGTGGTTCTTGGAATTCAGGATGACCCAAAAGATGATTTTATCAGAGCTGTGGAGGTAACACAGGATCATAAGCCAGAACTTCCCAAGGAAAGAGAACGAATCGAAGGACTTGGTGGAAGGTAATCATTTTGCTCTTTTGTCTTTCTTCTCTTGGTTCTTTGTAGTCCTTTTCTGCTTTACTTACCTGATTGACCTACTTCTCCATTTTAATGAAGTTACTTTCTCAGTATTACAGATTTTTAGTTTGCTTGATAAAGTACTTATATATGTTCATATTTATCTTATTATTTTGAATTATTGTTTTATTTCTAGTAATGACTTCAAAGGGAAATAATGTTTTAATGGCACTCAAGGAACAATACATTCAAGGATTTTCTTTTCTTTTTTTTTTTTTTTTTGCTTTTTCGGGCTGCACTTGCGGCATATGGAGGTTCCCAGGCTAGGGGTCGAATCAGAGCTACAGTTACTGGCTTATGCCAGAGCCACAGTAACGTCAGATCCGAGCTGCATCTGCAACCTACACCACAGCTCACGGCAACGCTGGATCCTTGACTCATTGGGTGAGACCAGGGATTGAACCCACAACCTCATGGTTCCTAGTTGGATTCGTTTCCACTGCACCACGGCAGGAGCTCCAATACAAGGATTTATTGAAAACCTTTTATATAAATACTGATCAGCAAGCCCTTTAGATTCTGGACAGAGCAGCCCTTAGAGTTCCAGAGTAGAACAGTTTTAATCTGTTGGGACTGGAATTTTGTTAGAATTAGCCTTCAGCTTTTCCCTTTGATTCTAAGTCATATGTGCCTCAAACCTCTATTTCAACTTTGGTCTCAAATTGTATAGATAGTGTGTAAACTATGAATTTGACCTCAGCATAATATTTTTCGATACAAACTAAAATGTTACATTATTCTAAAAATCAGAGGAATGAATAAGAACATTTAAAAATTAACCCAGTACTAATTTTTAAAAATCAAAGATCTAAGGCAAGTTAAACAGAATCCAGTGTTTTCTAAATATTCATTCTAAGAGTTCCCATAGTGGTGCAGCGGAAACAATTCAGCTAGTATCCTTGAGGATGTGGGTTCGATTGCTGGCCTTACTCAGTGGGTTGGGGATTCGACATTGCCATGAGCTGTTGCAGATGTGGCTTGGATCCTGTGTGGCTGTGGCTGTGGCGTATGCTGGCAGCTACAGCTCCGATTCAGCTCATATCCTGAGAACTTCCATATGCTGCAAGTGCAGCCTTAAAAAGAAAAAACATTCAGTGAGGATTAGGTTCGATCCCTGGCCTTGCTCAGTGGGTTAGGGATCCTGCGTTGCTGTGGCTGTGGTGTTGGCTGGAAACTGAAGCTCCAATTTGACCCCTAGCCTGAGAACCTCCATCTGCTGCAGGTTCAGCCCTAAAAAGACTAAAATAAATAAGCATTCTAACTCAAGTCTTACCTTGATATTATACTTGCCTCCTTTTTCTTGTTTATATTAAAATAGTTTACAGAGTATAATAAATTGAAGGAAAGAATTAACATTTTTAAATTACCAGAAGTTCAAAAGATTAATAAGAAAAATCCTGAAATTCTACCACCTTCAGATTGGTGGATAAAGGAGAGGAAGTTTGAACAACAAAAAACACAAGAGTAGTATAAACATTTGAAAAAAAATATTTAACATTATTTGAAATAAAATTATTTTTTGCTATTAGTTTAACAAAATTTATGTGGTAACGGGTATCCCGGTGGTTGGATTATATATTGGTATGACCTATACAAAATATAACACATACTACTAACTTTAAAATATAGACTCAGTAATTTTAGGAATCTACCCTAAAGAAGAAATAATAAATGTGGATGAAAATGTCTGAATAGAGTTATTGAATACAGTGTTTATTGACTGATAAATTTTTTTTTCTTTTTGTCTTTTGTCATTTTAGGGCCGCACCCGCGGCATGTGGAGGTTCCCAGGCTAGGGGTCTAATTGGAGCTGTAGCCACCGGCCTACGCCGCAGCCACAGCAACGCAGGATCCGAGCTGCGTCTGCGACCTACACCACAGCTCACGGCAACGCCGGATCCTTAACCCACTGAGTGAGCAAGGCCAGGGATCGAACCCGCAACCTCATGGTTCCTAGTTGGATTCGCTAACCACTGCACCACGACGGGAACTCCTATTGACTGATAATTTAGCTGAAAATAACTTGGAGGCCCAACAGTTGGAGAGTGGTTAAGGGTATTGTAACATGTTTTTAACATTGACTATGATATGGGCCATTAAAATAATGTTTATAGATAAATTTTTAAAAATCATGGTGTTATCAAAGTTTTCACACATAAAAGTAAGGGTAGGGTAGTATGAATTTCATATGGGAAATTTTTTTTTACCTTTTTAAAAAAAAATTTTTATGGCTTCACCCGCAGCGTATGGACATTCCCAGGCCAGGGACTGAATGCAAGCCACAGTTGCCAACTGCACCGCACCTGCAGCAACTCCAGATCCTTTAACCCGGTGGGCTGGGCCAGGGATTGAAACTGTGCTTCTGCAGCAACTTGAGCTGCTGCAGTTGGATTCATGACCCACTGTGCCCTGGAAGGAACTCCTGGGGATTAAAAAAATATAAACACACACACACACACACACACACACACACAGTATTTTCCCATTTTGTTGAAAAATGATGGACATACGTCATTATATAAATTAAGGTGCATTAAATGATGGCTTGGTTTGCTTATGTTATGAAATAATTACCAAAACAGGTACAGTTAACATCTGTCTTGTGTAGATACAATTAAAAAAAAAGAGAGACTAAATAAGAGTTTTCTCTTTGTGATGAAAACACTTTAGATTTATTGTCTTAACAATTTTTCTGTATAACATACAGCAGTGTTAGCTATAGTCCTCATGTTGTACATTATGTCCATAGTACGTACTTATAACTGGAAGTTTGTACTTTTGACCACATTCCTCCAATTCCTCCTGCCCCTTCCAGGAATTTTTAATAATATGTGAGAATGGGGAGTTCCCTTCGTGGCTCAGTGGTTAATGAACCTGACTAGAATCCACAGGATGCGGGTTCGATCCCTGGCCTTGCTCGGTGAGTTAAGGAGAGTTGGGTGGGTTAAGGTGAGCTGTGGTGTAGGTCACAGACGAGGCTCGAATCCCACGTTGCTGTGGCTGTGGTGTAGGCTGGCAGCTGTAGCTCTCATTTGACTCCTACTCTGGGAACTTCCAGATGCTGCGGGTGTGGCCCTAAAAAGCAAAAACAAAAATCAAAAACATCGTCTCCACGGAGTTTCTACCAATTTATGGTTATGTGTACGGTATATGCGGATCCTTTTGACTTACAGAACTTTTTGATCATATTCAGTTTTAGGTTAAAAAAAAAAGGCATCTGGGAGTTCTCCTGTGGTGTTGTTAAGGATTGGGCGCTGCTGCAGCTGCAGCATGGGTTGCAACTGTGGCTGGGATCTGATCCCTGGCCCAGAAATTCCATATGCCGTGAGGCAGCCCAAAAAGAAAAAAAGAAAAAAGTATTTTGGTGATGTTTCAATTTGAATCTATCCTAAGATTGATTATGTTTTTATTTAAGCCATTTGTATTTCCTTTTTTGTGTGTTTTTGTTTATATTTCTTTTTTGCGTTAGTGTGTAGGACCCACTTACACATTAGAGAAATTAGACTAATGTATGCAGTGAGTTTCAGATGTTGTTTTCAGTTTGTGTTTTGACTCTGCTCCTGGCATTTTTTTCCACGTGGAAGTTTATTTGAATGTAGTCAAATGTACCTTTTTTTTTTTTTAGGGCTGCACCTATGGCATTTAGAAGTTCCCAGGCTAGGGGTCTAATCAGGGCTGCAGCTGCTGACCTACACAACAACGTGGGATCCAGATTGTGTCTGTGACCTACACCATAGCTCACTGCAACACTTAACCCACTGAGGGAATGATCAAACCTGCATCTTCATGGATACTAGTTGTTTTGAGAACCATTTTTCTAGTACTTACATTTTTTTCTTTTTCTTAATGGCCAACCTGTGGCATATGGGGATCAAATCAGAGCTTCAGCTGCTGACCTACACCATAGCCACAGCAGTGCTGGATCTGAGCCACAGCTGTGACCTACACCACAGCTTGGAGCAATGCCAGATCCTTAAGACCCTGAGTGAGGCCAGGGCTCCTTAACGCACTGAAGGAGGCAAGGGATTGAATTTGCATTCTTATGGATAGTATGTCAGGTTCTTAACCCACTGAGCCACAGTGGGAACACCTCATCAGTCTTTTAAAAATATTTTTCTTGACTATTTTTCTCTGTAGATTTTAAAATTATATTTTTATTTAATAATCTTTTTTTAGAGTTTACATTTTTTGTCCTATAACTTAAAATACCATGTGAATAGTTGGAAAGATGATCTTTGCCATTTGGGAGCAGGAGTCTTTTTGCACAAATTGAGCTGTTCTGTTATAGATAATTTCCTCTTTTTCCTCTGTCCTCATCGTAGGCAACGGGCCAGTGCTCTGTTTTTCCAGCCTTCTGTTACTGCTCTGAATATCAGGTTGATCCTTTGTGTATGGCTTTTAATCATACAGGACAACAGCAGGGAGTGCAATAAAAGCAGCATCTTTTACAACATTGCTTTGGGTTTTTGATACTGGATTTAAAACTCTGTTTTAACCAGTACCATTATTTAGTCTCTTTTTCCTCAGAATCACAGACATTGTACTATCTTTGAATGTTAAGTATAAGAGAGCGCCTAGTGGAGTTATACTGGAAGCAATCTGGGTAGCTATTGTAATTTAAGTATTAAGCCTTGTTTTATGGGGAGCATGTTTACGAAAGAACAATACGGTATAAGGTGTTAAGGCAGAATGTTGGCCTCTCTTCTCCTCTAACTTTTATGTTTCATAGAGTTTTGTGAATGGTAGATTTAGTCTTTGCTTTCCTGTTTGCTTTTTGAGGATGGGCATTGAGGAAAGCATAAAATATCAAAGTGTCCACCTTTGATACTCTCACTCCTACTGTGACCCACAACAGTGTTGCTTTCAGTAGTACAAATCAAACCAATTTTTTTTTTTTTTTAAAGGGCTGCACTCGAGGCATATGGAAGTTCCCAGGTTAGGAATTGAATCAGAGCTGTAGGCACTGGCCCATACCACGGCTCACGGCAATGCCGGATCCTTAATCCACTGAGCAAGGCCAGGGGTGGAACCTGCCTCCTCATGGATATTAGATTTGTTTCCGCTGAGCCACAATGGGAACTCCACAAACTAATTCTTAAAAGAGATAGTGAATGAGCAGCTCTCTTGAATTTCTCTTGTGTTAACATTGAGAGTTTTCTGATCATTCTATACTTGCTTCATTCTTCCCCTATTCTGTCCAGTATGGTAGCCACTAACCATATGTTTAAATTTAAATATAAAATATTTAAAATTAAATAAAAAGTTCAGTTCCTGGAGTTCCTATTGTGGCTCAGCGGATTAAGAACCTGGATAATAATCCATGAGGACGCAGGTTCCATCCCTGGCCTCATTCATTGGGTTAAGGATCTGGTGTTGCCATGAGCTGTGGTGTAGGTTGCAGACATGGCTTGGATCCTGATTGCTGTGGTTGTGGCGTAGGCCAGCAGCTGCAGCTCTGATTCGACCCCTAGCTTGGGAACTTCAATATGCCATAGGAGCAGCCCTAAAAAGACCAAAATAATTAGATAAATTAATAGGTGAAATTCAGTTCCTCATTTGTGCTAGCTGCAATGACAGTGCTCAGTAGCCAGACATGGCTGCTGTATTGGACTGTGAAGAGTGAACATCCGTCATTGCGGGAAGTTTCATGAGACAGAGCTTCTCTCTGTCTTGTCTCTTTCTAATACCGTCATTCCTTTGAAGTTAGAGCAGAAATAGAAAAGTCGTAGCTGGAAATTAACTAGCAGGCTACTGCTGAGATAAGTGACGTTCCTGTGGAGACGGTCACCATTATTTGTCCTGTCTTAAGCTTTCCATATATATATATGTATATATATATATATTTTTTTTTTTTTTTGGTCTTTTTTGGGCCACACCCACAGCATGAGGAAGTTCCAGGGCCAGGGATCAAAGCAAGCTGCAGTGATGGCAATGCCAGATCCTTAACCTGCTAAGCCTCCAGGGAACTCCCAAATTCTTCTAATTCTACCCTGTTTTGTCTTTGTCTTCTAAATAGGAGCTTTGGTTTATGCATCTTTGTATCTAAAACAGACAAGTCATTATTTTGTGATAATATAATCTGATTTTATATGTTTTTATTTAACATGTTGCTCTGTATCAGTTGTATTTTAATCATTTATAGTATTTATGTGAACTTGATCTTTTAGTGTGATGAACAAGTCTGGGGTTAATCGTGTAGTTTGGAAACGACCTCGGCTCACTCACAATGGACCTGTCAGAAGGAGCACAGTCATTGACCAGATTCCTTTCCTGGCAGTAGCAAGAGCACTTGGTAAGTACAACTTATATTTGGTGAAATCATCTTGGATTCTCTACCATATGTGGAGAGAGGCCTGAGAATTAAACCCTCCTTTGCCACATAGGGTGAAAATATGATATGATAGTAAATGATATCAAACCTAATTGAGGGGAAAGTTAAAGTATGGATTTCAGTGCCATTTGTTCTTTGATCGTAAGTTACGTTCAATGTTTTGTTAATTCTTATTTTTTTTTTTTTTGTCTTTTTGCCTTTTCCAGGGCCACACCCGCGGCATATGGAGGTTCCCAGGCTAGGGGTCTAACAGGAGCTGTAGCTGCCGGCCTTCGCCACAGACAGCAAGGCGGGATCCAAGCCGCGTCTGCGACCTACACCACAGCTCAAGGCAACGCCGGATCCTTAACCCACTGAACAAGGCCAGGGATCGAACCCGCAACCTCATGGTTCCTAGTCAGATTCGTTAACCACTGAGCCACGACGGGAACTCCTAATTCCTATTTATTCTTAAGGCAGTAAATATATGACTAGGCTTGATGTTAGCCTTAAAACTATTTCTAAGTGTCCTTCTCTATTCAGCCCTTCATGTTTTCTTAAGAGCCTTCAAAGCTCTTCTTTTCTTTAGCAAGCAAAGTAAACTGTCCATGACAAAATAAACATACTTATTTTCTGTTCTACCTGATTTTGGAAGGAAGGCTAGAGGATTACAGCTATAGAGATAATTTAGCGTAGGAGCTCCCGATGTGCCTGCCATTGCTATAGCTGTGGCTCAGATTCAGTCCCTGGCCCGGGGAACTTCCATATGCTGCAAGTGTGCGCATAAAATTAAAAAAACAGTAAACTTGTAGGGAGTTCCTCTATGGACCCACAGTTTAAGGATCCTGTGTTGTTACTGCAGTGGCTCAGGTCGCTGCTGTGGTCCTGGTTTGATCCCTGGTCTAGGAACTTTCACATGTTGCAGGTGCAGCCAAAAAAAAGAAAAGATGAAGATGGAGATGAGGAAGGACACTTACCTGATTAAGATGCAGTGGTGCAGGAGTTCCCCTTGTGGCACATCAGAAACAAATCTGACTAGGAACCGTGAGGTTGCAGGTTCGATACCTGGCCTTGTTCAGTGGCTTAAGGATCTGGCATTGCCCTGAGCTGTGGTCTAGGACATAGATGCAGCTGGAATTTGGCGTTGTTGCACCTGTGGCGTAGGCCAGCTGCTGTAGCTCTGATTCGACCCCTAGCCTGGGAACCTCCATGTGCCACATGTGCAGCCCTAAAAAGCTAAAAAGAAAAAAAAAAAAGCAGTGGTGCAGGGTAAGGTAAGGAGTTTGGTGAAGGTATTATGAGTGGTAGGTAAGAACTAAAGCCTCTCTAGACCTTGGTGAGGAATTTATTTTAAATGCTTTTGAAAGGGGATTGAAGAGTAGGATAAGAAATAAACCATAGTGGTTAAAAGGTAGACTTTGGAGCCCAAATTGCTAGGCTCCAATCCCAGGGGACCTCCTTCATACTGTTGTAAGTATTGGGTGACTTAACTCATGTACAGTGCTTAAAATAGTGCGTGGTACATAAAGTGATCCATAAAAGTTGTTATTGTTGTTTATTGAAGTAGGGCAGTGACATGATCTGGTTTGTTTATAAAAGGTCATAATGGCTAAAATTATAAGGTAGTAAAACTGGAGGTAATGACACCATTTAGGGGCCTGTAGCAGTATTTTAGGCACTTTACATATTTTACAGACTTTTGTCTTAGTTACCCAGGCCTTTCACGCATTTGTAACATTAGTGAGCTTATAAGAGGGCACGGGATACAAGGAATTATTATTACTAAGGAACAGAGAGTTTTATTTCATGGGGAACTCAACACAGACTGAGGGTAAGGTCTTAACTCCAGGTTCAAAACTATGGTGAACTGGAATTCCTGTCATGGTGCAGCGGTTAATGGATCCGACTAGGAACCATGAGGTTGTGGGTATGATCCCTGGCCTCGCTCAGTGGTTTAAGGATCCAGTGTTGCCACGAGCTGTGGTGTAGATTGCAGATGTGGCTTGGATCTGGAATTGCTGTGGTTGTGGTGTAGGCCGGCGGCTACAGCTCCAATTAGACCCCTAGCCGGGGAACCTCCATATGTTGCCGGTACGGCCCTAAAAAGACAACATCAACAACAACAAAAAAGTAGATGCCAAGTTATTTTGCGTATGTGAAGTGTGTTTGTGCCAAGTATTTAAGGTAAGCCTTGAAACCCCTAAGTGATTGAGAAGAGAAGGAACAGGTGAAGGAGTGGCAGAAAGCAGAAAAACCAACTGGTTTTCCTGTTTTAGACATTCCTGCTCAGTTCAGAGGTAGCTTTGGAATAATTCAGACAAGAAATAATTTAACCCACTTGAATGTCTTTAGTAATCTTTTTTTTTTTTGTCTTTTTGCCTTTATGTAGAGCCGCACCCGCGGCATATGGAGGTTCCCAGGCTAGGGGTCTAACAGGAGCTGTAGCTGCCGGCCTTTGCCACAGCCACAGCAAGGCGGGATCCGAGTGTCGTCTGCAACCTACACCACAGCTCATGGCAACGCCGGATCCTTAATGCACTGAGCAAGGCCAGGGATCGAACCCGCAACCTCATGGTTCTTAGTCGGATTCGTTCACCACTGAGCCACGACAGGAACTCCGTCTTTATTAATTTTAAAGTGTTTCAGAGTCCGAGCTCTTGCATTGTTAGGCTACTTAAAATGTTTCAAAGTACAAACTCATGCATTGTTAGACAACTCTCATTATGAGTTAAAATCTGCCTCCACAGAAGCTTTCAGACAGGGCAGTGTACTTATTTTTCTTTTTGCATAATGAGAGTGATTACCCATTCAGAATTGGCTAATTTTAGACCCTTTATTATTCTTGGCATATTCCTCTAGATGTTTCCTTCAATAAATGTGATTCCAGAATTGAGACCATTTTGCAAGATGTAGCCTGACCAGTTTGAAGTACAATGGAAGCACTTAGTTCCTGCTACCTGAACGTTGTACTTAAAATAATGGAGTTGTAGAATCCTGACTGCCATTCACTTTTAGTAATCTTAACACATTTGTTGGCTTATTAAGCTCAGATCTCTAGATATTTCTCTTATGTATTTATTTAGTCTTTTTTGGGGCTGCACCTGTGGCATATGGAGGTCCCAGGCTCGGAGTCGAATCAGCTACAGCTGCCTGCCTATGCCAGAACCACGGCAGTGTGGGATCCGAGCCTCATCTGTGACCTACACCACAGCTCACGGCAATGCCGGATCCTTATCCCACTGAGCGAGGCCAGGGATCGAACTAACGTCCCCATGGATACTAGTCAGATTTGTTTCCACTGCACCACAACAGAAACTGCTCCTTAGCTTGTTTCAACGTTTGTTAACTACCTAGAGAAAGAAGTAAAGTGGGTAGTCCTCACTTGTGTACATTATACAAATATTCAAAAGTACTTAGTAAGATATTAACATTATTTTATGACTTCTAGTTACCAGAGAGAAAAAGTAGTAATTAGAGAGTAGAGAAACCAGGCAGTACCTTGACTAAATGATGAAAATTACCCTCATTAATGAAGAATAGTTGGATATTATATGCCTCCATTATATGTGATACACGTATCACTATGCAGTACTCTGGTTAAGAATGTATAGCTTCAGAGTTCCCGCTGTGGCGCAATGGGATCAGTGGCATCTCTGGAGTGTTTAGACCCAGGTTTGATCCCAGCCTGGCACAGTGGGTTAAGAATTTGGTTTTGCCACTCTTGTGGCATGGTTTTTAAATTGTGGGTTGGAGCTGATCCCTGGCTTGGTATTTCAGTATGCCATGGGGCGGCCAGTAAAGGAAAAAAAAAAGAATGCATGGCTTCAGTCTAGATTAAAGGAAGCTAAATAAATGTTAACAAGTAAACGATATTCCTGATCCTATGCTGGATCCTATAAAGGACATTATTTGGCCAGAATATGGATGATAGATGGTATATTAGATAAGCATTACATTAATGTAAATTTCTGGAGCTAATAAGTGCATTGTCCTTAATTCTTAGAAAATACTCGTTGAAGTATTGAGGGATAAAGGGCTGTTATTTTAAATATTGTTTATATATACACAGAGAATCTTTATACGTAGATAGAAAAACAGATGGAGCAAAATGTCAACAGTAGGTGAATCTGAGCAGAGAGGCGTGTTCTTTGTCACAGTTTCATAACTTTGTACATTTGAAATGATCTCCAGGTGAAATGTTTTTTAAATTAGGCTGACTGTAATAATATGAAATTTAATAAAAATATAAAGTGCTAGTTTTAAGTTCAGAATATTCTTTGGGAGACTCTGTGCTTTCATAGCATTTCATTTGAAAGGGAACTAGAAGGTTTTTTTGTTGGCTTTTTGCTTTAGTTGATTGCTTATGAGCATAAAATAATCCCACACTGTTAAGTGTAATTTAGTCATGAAAAATAATACAATCTTGGTGTTCTATTCATGGCTTAGCGGTTAACAAACCTGACTAGGATCCATGAGAATGCAGGTCCAATCCTTCGCCTTGCTCAGTGAGTTAAGGATCTGGCTTTGCTGTGAGCTTTGGTGTAGGACGTAGATGCAGCTCAGATCCCGACTTGCTGTGGCTGTGGGGTAGGCTGGCAGTTGTAGCTCCAATTCGACCCCTAGCCTGGGAACCTCCATATGCTGTGGGTGCAGCCCTAAAAAGCCAAAAAAAAAAAAAAAAAAAAAAAAAGGAAAAGAAATAATACAGTCTTAAAATGCCATAATACAGTGGAACATCCAGTTTATCATTTCAGAAACTGCCTTAGCTGATATAGTCAGCTGACCCAGTGTACGGAGTTGGCATTTTGAGTATGGCTTAATTCAATTTAAGAGTATAAGCTCTTTCTGCTAAATGATGCTGCCACTGTCCTAAACATGGTATGCTGGAAAGGTGTAGCCTGGAATAGAAATACTGAGGATACTTATAGCTGCTTTAGTATTTGTGAAGTTTTGGCATCTAGACGAGAAATTAGCCTGATTTTTTTAAAAAACAGGTCTGAGGAACTGTAAAAAGAAGCAAATTTTAGATCAGTTAAACAAAAATTATTGCAGCTGGTAATGAACCTGACTAGTATCCATGAGGGACATAGGTTTAATCCCTGGCCTTGCTCAGTGGGTTAAGAATCCGGCGTTTCCGTGAGCTGTGGTGTAGGTCTCAGACGTGGCTTGGATCTGGTGTTGGTGTGGCTGTGGTTTAGGCCAGCGGCTTCAGCTCTGATTCAACACCTAGCCTGAGAACGTTCATATGCTGCCGGTGCGGCCCTAAAAAGACCAAAAAAAAAGAAAGAAAGAAAAGAAAAGGCTAATTGAGGCTAAAAGTAACTGGCCTAAAGGCTCTAGCCACCCAGGATTCACCCTACTAGACCAAGCTCACACTCGGACCATGCGAACATACCACTTGGAAAGTTCAGTTCATAGATATATACATCTTTAGCATTATTAGGTATTGCTGAATTTCTCCCCCAAATAATTATACCAGATTATTAAAATCCCACTGTATTAGTTATCTATTGTTTTTTTTTTTGTCTTTTTGCATTGTTTAGGGCCGCACCCGTGGCTAGGGGTCTAACAGGAGCTGTAGCTGCCGGCCTTCACCACAGCCACAGCAACGCGGGATCCAAGTTGCGTCTGCAACCTACACCACAGCTTACGGCAACACCGGATGCTTAACCCACTGAGCAAGGCCAGGGATCGAACCCGCAACATGGTTCCTAGTCGGATTCGTTAACCACTGAGCCACGACAGGAACTCCGGGAACTCCCATTCTTATGTTTTATGGCTGTTTCTGTTTTAGTTTTTTGGGAAAGAGAGAAGGTTGCTTTTGAAAATTGGTACCATCCAGGCACTGGTGATGATCAGTTACTTAATGTAGCAGAGGTGCCTCCTAGTGGCTGCTTAATGGAATTGCATTTGAATTTTGCAAATCAAATCTTTTGTAGGTAATTGAGTGCAGCAAGTAACAGATCTTTAAGGGAAAAGACATTCATCAACTGATCATAAAAAGAGGTGAAAAATTACACCTATAAAGTATTTGTATATGTGTTAATGAGAACTTAAGGTAGGAGTATTTTACCTAACTGGAGAGGCCAGAGAAGTGATATTTAAGCTGAGGTCTGAAGAATACTAAAAGTTGACACAGGAAAAAAATGTGTTCTAGGCATAGGAACTGCATTTATGAACAGCTCTGTGATAGGAAAGGTGAATAAAAGAGACTCTGATGAAGGCTAGGGTAGATGGAACAAATAAATGGGAATAAAAGGAATGGATATCGTGAGAAAATACTGCAATTTTATAGGCTGTGGCTAAGAATGAGAGGCGTTCCCTTGAGGTGCAGTGGGTTAAGGATCCAGCGATGTCACTGTAGCACCTCGGGTAGCTGCTGTGGTGTGGGTTCCATTCCTGGTTCTGGAATTTCTTTTTACTGTAGGCACAGCTAAAAATAAATAAATAAAATGAATGAACTCTGATTCTCTCAGAGAGCGCTTCCTATAAATAAGGAAGGGAGAGGGCAAAGAGCTTCTTTTTTAGCAAAAGTCATATCTGCTGAAAGATGGCAAAAACAGTTTATCCTGTTGTTGAAAACCTTTTGCTCTTAATTTAGGATATCCCCCAAAGTATTTCACAGCAATCAAAAGAGGCAGAAATTAATGTTTTCTCCTTTTTATATCTTCCTTTCTGTTTTGGGGAGCAAAAGAGTTTATATTGTCCTACTTATTACTGTATTTTATGTATCACAAAAGAGCTGTTTCTAGAGTTCCCATCGTGTCACAGCGGAAACGAATGCACTAGGAACCTTGAGGTTGCAGGTTCGATCCCTGGCCTCACTCAGTGGGTTAAGGATCTGGTGTTGCCATGAGCTGTGATGTAGGTCGCAAATGCAGCTGGGATCTGGTGTTGCTGTGGCTGTACTGCAGGCCTGCAGCAGTAGCTCCGATTAGACCCCTAGCCTGGGAACCTCCATATGCCACAGGTGGGGACCTAAAAAACCAAAAAAAAAAAGAGACAGAGTACTTCCTATAATTTCTTTCTATTCTAGTGTTATCTTTTTCTTTTTTCTTTCTTTTTTTTAAGGCTGCATCTGCAGCATATGGAAGTTCCCAGGTCAGGGGTTAAATCAGAGCTGCAGCTGCTAACCTGCACCACAGTAACTTGGGATCTAAGCCGAACCTGTAACCTGCACCTCAGCTCACAGCAATGCCAAATCCTTGACCCACTGAGCAGGGCCAGGATCAAACTCACATCCTCATGGATGTTAGTCAGGTTCGTTACCTCTGAGCCACAATGGGAACTCCTTTACTTATTTTTTGGATGCCCTGAGTAAACTAAAAGTTCTGTTAAACATTTTGAGGTTTGCATCTATCTAATAGATCTAAAAGGCAGAAGTCTAGGCATTGTCTTATGTGGAGCTAGTCAAGAAGGAGGATAACTAGGAACTCCTGCTGGGGTGCAATAGATTAAGAATCTGGCATTGTGTCTGTCATGGCACGGATTTGAGCCCTGGCCCGGGAGCTTCGATATGCCTCAAGTGCAGCCATTAAAAAAAATTTAAAAAGGAAGGGGGAATTCCCGATGTAGCTCAGCTGGTTGAGAACCCAACTAGTAGCCATGAGGATGAGGGTTCAATCCCTGGCTGTTGCCCAGTGGGTTAAGGATCTGGTGTTGCTGCAAGTTGTGGCATAGGGCACAGGTGGGGCTCAGATCCTATACATTTTAGAAGCAGCTTGCAATTTCTTTTAAAGTCTTTTTAGGATTTTGGTTGCGATTACATTGATGTTATAGGTTATTTTTGGAAGAATTAACATCATAATATTGTCTTCCTATCTTTGATTATAGTTTATTTATCCATTTATTTTGTATGATTTTTTTTCTTTTTAGGGCCACACCTGCGACATTCCTAGGCTAGGGGTCTCATTGTAGCTACAGCTGCCAGCCTTCGCCACAGCCACAGCCCACAGCAACAGCAACGCAGGATTTCAGCCATGTCTGTGACCTCCACCAGAGCTGACGGCAACGTCAAATCCTTAACCCACTGAAAGAGGCCAGGGATCGAACCCACAACCTCGTGTTACTAGTTGGATTTGTTTCCACTGCACCACAACAGGAACTCCTATTTAGCCTTTTTAATGTTTTTAAATCTAACTGTATATGGTGTATAATGGACACCATAGAAGATCTGAACACCTTTTGTTGCACTGATTTCCTAGTACCTTATATTTGTTCACTGTTGTAAGTGGAATTGCTTACAATTTTACATTTTCTCAGTTCCCATTGTGGCTTGGCAGTAATGAACCTGACTAGTATCCATGAGGACCTGGGTTTGATCCCTGGCTCTGCTCAGTGGGTTTAAGGATCCGGTGTTACCATGAGCTGTAGAGTAGGTCACGGATGCAGCTCAGATCTGGCGTTGCTATGGCTGCAGTGTAGGCTAGCAGCTGTTGAAGCTGCAGCTCCAATTCAACCGCTAGCCTGGGAACTTTCTTGTGCCACAGGTGCAGCCCTTTAAAAAAAAATTTACTTTCTCTGTTTCTTGTTATTGTATAGAAATAAAACTGACTTTTATATATTGGGTTTGTATTTAACAACGTTACTGAGCATTCCTGTTCTGATAAGTTGTCTGATTTCTTTTGGTTTCCCAAAAGTAAAAGTAAAATTGTCTGCAAGTAATGATAGTCTTAATTTCTCCTTTCCAGTTTATATATATGATTTTTATTTTCTTACTGTGTTGTGAAGGATATCTGGTGCCTAGAACTGGAAGTGGTGATGGAAGCATATTTTTATAAGGGAGTTAACCTTTTAAAATTATTTATTTATTTATTTATTTATTGTGTTTTTGGCTTTTTCTAGGGCCGCACCCGGGGCATGTGGAGGTTCCCAGGCTAGGGGTCTAGTAGGAGCTGTAGCTGTCGACCTTCGCCACAGCCACAGCAACGTGGGATCTGAGCCGCCTCTGCAATCTACACCACAGCTCACGGCAACACCAGATCTTTAACCCACTGAGCGATGCCAGGGATCGAACCCACAACCTCATGGTTCCTAGTTGGATTCGTTAACCACTGAGCGATTCCAGGGATCGAACCCACAACCTCATGGTTCCTAGTCGGATTCGTTAACCACTGAGCCACGACGGGAACTCCTATTTTACTAATAATTTTTTTAAAAATCATGAATGGATTTTGAACATTATCAAATGCTTCTCTGTTCATGAGATGAACATGTAGATGTCCTTTATTCTGTTGATGTGATAGACAACAAATAATACTTGTTACTTTTTCTGCTTCCTGCTCCCCAGGTGATTTGTGGAGCTATGATTTCTTCAGTGGTGAGTTTGTGGTGTCACCTGAACCAGACACAAGTGTCCACACTCTTGACCCCCAGAAGCACAAGTATATCATCTTGGGGAGTGATGGACTTTGGAATATGATTCCACCTCAAGATGCTGTCTCAATGTGCCAGGACCAAGAAGAGAAAAAATACTTGATGGTGAGAAGTAACTTTTTAATGGCCACATCCACAGCATATGAAAGTTCCTGCGCCAGGGATCGAATCTGAGCAATAGCTGTAGCAAGACTGGCTTCTTTAACCCACTGTGCCAGGCCAGAGATTGAACCTTTGCCTCCTCAGTGACCTGAGCCAGTTGGATTCTTAACCCACTGCACCACAGTGGGAAGTTCTGTTCTGGTACTTTTGTCATGGGTCTTGAATATGAACTAAAGATATTCACCTTGAGTAGATTTTTGCATTTTACTTGGCTGTAGAAGAATGTAAAATATAGACTGCAGCTCATTAGGGGAATGAGACAGGAAATGTTAAATGAAACTAGATAGCAAAACACTACTCACTTACTTCATTATGAACAGCCCTTGACTTACTGGCCTATGGAACTCTCAACAATCCTTGTTTTAAAAAATTGAGATACACCTTTTATTTATTTTTTTTAATTTAAAGAGTTTTTTTTTTTTTTTTTTTTGTCTTTTTGCCGTATGTAGAGCCGCACCCGCGGCATGTGGAGGTTCCCAGGCTAGGGGTCTAACAGGAGCTGTAGCTGCCGGCCTACGCCACAGCCACAGCAACGTGGGATCCGAGTCGCGTCTGCGAACTATACCACAGCTCACGGCAACGTCGGATCCTTAACCCACTGAGCAAGGCCAGGGATCGAACCCGCAACCTCATGGTTCCTAGTTGGATTTGTTAACCGCTGTGCCACGATGGGAACTCCAAAGAGTTATTTATTTATTTATTTATTTATTTATTTTTGTCTTTCTAGGGCCACACCCACAGCATATGGAGGTTCCCAGGCTAGGGGTCAAATCGGAGATGTTAGCCGCCAGCCTACACCAGAGCCACAGCAATGTGAGATCCGAGCCTCATCTGCGACCTACACCACAGCTCATGGCAATGCTGGATCCTTAACCCACTGAGCAAGGCCAGGGATCGAACCCGTGTCCTCATGGATGCTAGTTGGGTTTGTTAACTGCTGAGCCATGACAGGAACTCCTAATTTTTCCTTTTTAAGGCCCCACCTGTGGCATATGGAAATTCCCAGGCTAGGGCTTAAATCAGAGCTTGCAGCTACAGGCCTGCACCACAGCCACAGCAACACTAGATCCGAGCTGCATTTGTGACCTATGCCACAGTTTGGAGCAACACCAGATTCTTAACTCATTGAGGCCAGGGATCAAACCTGCATCCTCATGGACACTATGTCAGGTTCTTAACTCACAGAGCCACAGAAACTCCTGTTATTTTTATTTTTTTTGGCCATGCCCACAGCATGCAGAAGTTCTTGGGACAAGGATTGAACTTGTGCCATAACAGTGATGTGAGTCACAGTAGTGACAATGGTGGATTCTCAACCACTAGGCTACCAGGGCGCACCAAAATTTACCCTTTTAAAGTATTCAGTTCAGTGGTTCTTAGGATATTCTCAAAAGTTATAACGTCACTGCCAATTCTGGAATATTTCATCACTGGCCTCCAAGCAAGCCCCATAACCATTAGCGTGATGTTCCTTTGTAGTGCAGTGAGGTAAGGATCTAGCATTGTCAGTGCTGCCGCTCAGGTTGCTGTTGTGGTACTGGTTCAGTCCCTGGCCTGGAAACTCTTCATATGCTGCAGCACGACAGAAAAAAAAACCCAAAACCCCAAATTCACTATCATTCTTGTACTCTGGTGCCAATTTTTTTTTTATCTGTGTATTTGCATGTTTTGGATTTTCTTTATAAATGAGATCATAAAATAAGTGACCTTTTCTGTCTGTCTGTCTTTCAGTTAAGCATGATGTTGTCAAGGATCTGTCATGTTGCTTATGTTATTCCTTTTTATGGTTGAATAATTTTCCATTGATGGATATGTAACATTTTATTCATCCATTCATGGTTAGTTGTGTTGTTTACACTTTTTGGCTATTTTGAGTGACAGTGCTGTTAACATTCATGTATGAGTTTTTGTGTAGACATGTTTTCAGATCTCTCAGGTGTCTACCTAGAAGTGGAATTGGTGGGTCATATGGTAACTCTGTGTCACCTATATTTAGACAATTGCAAACCTAGAAAAAACGGTTAATGAGAAGAATAATCCTTTTCTTTCCTACCTGGCTTGCTTGAAAATTGATTTTCTCTTCATTCTGAGCAATGACAAAGTAAGAAGATTTGGGAAAGTACAGTGTTTTTGAAAACAAGGAGAGAAAGTTTTGATGTAGTAGTCAGCCATGTCAAGTTCTACAAAGAAGTAGAGGCAGGTAGATGCAGACACAGTGTTAGGTTTTACAGTTAGAATCTTTTATTAATGACATCTGATGGTGAAGAGTTTCAGGTGAAGTGAGGGCATTAGCCAGCAGATTGGAAATGAGGAAAGAATGCTTTGTGAGTCTTGGAAAATAGATGTAGTGGGTATTGAAGAAGACAAGGGAATGTGCCATTGCTAGCTTGAAAAGATAATGAGGGTCTTAAAAGCAGTTTTAGGAGTTCCCGTTGTGGCTCAGCAGTAATGAACCTGACTAGTATCCACTAGGACATGGGTTTGATCCTTGGCCCCAGTCATTGGGTTAAGGATCTGGGGTTGCTGTGAGCTGCGGTGTAGGTCACAGATGTGGCTTGAATCCAGTGTGGCTGTGGCTGTGGCATAGGCAGGCAGCTGTAGCTCTGATTTTCAACTCCTAGCCAGGGAACTTCCATATGCTGCAGGTGGCAGCCCTAAAAGAAAAAAAAGGAAAGCAGTTTTATAGTTTTAAGAGGAAGATTGATAATACAAGAGAACTAAGGGATATTGGTGGACTGAAGATCCAGAGCATGTGGAAGTAACTGGAATCAGTGGCTCAAGGGGATAAGCTATGAAAAGATGATATTTTTCTAAGATGGGAGGAATGGTAAAGCTATATTTTAGAATGACAAGGAGGCAATATAAAAGAATTTGTATTATGTAGCTTCCATTCATTCTGTCAACTAACATATTAGGGTACAAAGGATGCAAAGATAAATAAAATGTGGTCCTTGCTTAGCATTCACCATATTATTACAAATAGGATATATAGATAGCTATCAATACCATTTGACTGTGAGTTGTTTAATCTAAGAGCCAGGTCTATTCAGTTTTACAAACTTGAGGCTAGCATGATGCATTTGATCAGTGATGTTAGATGTGAAAGAAAGATTAAATAAAATAGAGTATTTTGTCTATTGGATTTAGAATTCTTTAGTATAATAGAGTGGCATGATGAGGCCAAAAGCTAGTGTGTAATGTGTTGGGAAAACCTATTCATAAACACCTAAGTGTTTTTAGAATGACTTTCGAAGGAAGCATCCGTACAACAATATTTAGAACAACTGTTATTGGAGCTGAGAAGGAGAAAATAGGAAACTTGGGAAGACTGCACAAGGAAATTTCATGGACAATAGTGGTATTTGAGCAAGTGTTAAAGGTGGGACTGAATTTGCCAGAGAAAGAGATCAAGGAAGGAGAGTGAAGCTTTCCAGGCAAAGGAATAGAATGTATAAGTCAAAGAGTCACCAATAAAACATACTCAGTTTTCACATAGTTCCTTGTCGTGGCACAGCGGAAATGAATCCGACTAGTAACCATGAGAATGCAGGTTCGATCCTTGGCCTTGCTCAGTGGGTTAAGGATCTGGTGTTGCCATAAGCTTTGTGTTGCAGATGCACCTCTGGTCCCGAGTGCTGTGACTGTGGTGTAGGCTGGCAGCTATAGCTCTGATTCGACCCCTAGCCTGGGAACAACCATATGCAGCGAGTGCAGCCCTTAAAAGCAAAAAAATATATATACATATATATTATTTTTCACAAGTAACTTGATATGACTGGAAGATAGGCAAAACAGTTCTAAATGATCTGTTATGAGGTTAGGTTGTTATAGTCAGGTAGTGGAGTTATTGAAAAGCCACATTTTAGAAAGCCCTCTCATTGCAGGTAGGATGTAAAATAGAGGGTATGATAATATATGAGGATTCTGGTTGCTTTTAAGTATTTTTTTTCTTTTTTTGGCCACCCCATGGCATATGGAGTTCCTGGCCCAGGGATCATATCCAGCCATAGTTTCGACCTAAGCCACAGCAGTGGCAATTCTGGATTCTTAACCCACTGTGCAAGACCAGGGCTTGAACCTTGGTCCCAGCGTTCCCAAAATGCCACCAATCCTGTTGCACCACAGTGGGAACTCCTGAGGATTCTACTTACTAAGAGGTGTAGGAAAACCACTTAGCCCTTTAATAAAATTAAACTCATGCAATGAGCTGGCAATGAAAGAAAATGGGTATCAGCAGTGATTAGTGAAGAATCCCTGAGAGATGGTAAATGTTGATGAATGGAATCCTGTTTATAAGGTCTGTCTCCACTTCTTTTCACATATTGATTCTTATGGCCAGTGTATCTGATTTGATTTTTAATAATGGATCTCTTAGGCTTCCTCTTTGGAAGCTGCTGTTTTGTTCCAAATGCATATTTGTGCCAGCTTGGCCTAAGGCAGTAATGATAAAACAAATAAACAGAACATACCACACACACACAAGCAAAAAAGAAATATGTCAGTGGTAGAATTAACAGAACTAGGGTTTTTAAGGAAGGAAAATATACTGACACCCAAATTTCTTACTGGTGGCTAGAAGCTGTTATCAAGAAGAAGCACGTTGGGAGTTCCTGTCATGGCTCATAAGCTGCAGGTACCATCCTAAAAAAAAAAAAAAAAGAAAAGAAAAGAAAACAAAGGGGAGGAATTACCTCATGGCTCAGCAGTTAAAAGATTTGGTGTTGTCACCGCTATGGTTCTGGTTACAGCTGTGGAATGGGTTTGATCGCTGACCCAGGAAATTTTGTATGCCATGGGCACAGCCAAAGTAAAAGAGAAAAGAAAAAGGAGAAAAAGTGTTGTTTAAAAGCATTGCAAAGGAGTTCCCACTGTGGCTCAGTGGTTAACGAATCCGATTAGTATTAATGAGGATGTGGGTTCGATCTCTGGCCTTGCTCAGTGGGTTAAGGATCTGGTGTTGCCTTGAGCTGTGGTGGAGGTCACAGAAGTGGCTTGGATCCCGCAGCGTTGCTGTGGCTGTGGTATAGGCCAGCAGCTACAGCACTTATTTGACCCCTAGCCTAGGAACCTCCGTATGACTCAGGTGCAGCCCTAAAAAGACAAAAAGACCAAAAAAATTGCAAAGTGATACTTTTTCTTGAGAATGTAAGGATGGCTTAATATTAGGATTTTAAAGCAGCTGAGAGGAGTTTTTTGCAGTTTGCCATCATTAATGTGTTGAAGTACTATAACATGACCAAGATCAGACGACCCCAAATAAAAATGATTCCTTGTTTCCCAAGGAAAGGATGAACAAAACCCAGTTACATATCCAATTTGAATATATTAACTTCGGGGATATAGCTCACAGTTAAATGATACATATACACTACATATTTTTTAATAAAGTGCTTGTAGTACTATAGTACATTACTATAGAGCATATATTATAGTATAGTAAATATTTTACACTTACACATTAATACATTTTTATCACATTACAGAAATTAACATTAAATTTTTTTCCCACTTAAAGTTCGTGACATATTTTTTTTTGTCCTTTTTTTGGTCATTTTAGGGCTGCACCTGTGGAATGTGGAGGTTCCCAGGCTAGAGGTCTAATCAGGGCTACAACCGCTGGCCTGCCACAGCCACAGCGATGCCAGATCCGAGCCGCGTGTGCAAACTACCCCACAGCTCATGGCAACACCGGATTGTTAACCCACTGAGCAAGGCCAGGAACTGAACCCGCAACCTCATGGTTCCTAGTTGGATTCGTTTCCCCTGTGTCATGACAGGAACTCCGATGACATATTTCTTTGTCAAATACTTATGTTCATTATTCAGTGCTTTTAAAGTTATGAATCTCTGTTTTCCGGAGCACATCATTTTCATTTCTGTTCTTTGAAACTTAGCAATTCCTAAATCCATGTGTGGATGCTATACATTTTTACTTCAAGCTACATTTATTAGTATAACACAAGATCACTTAAGCTTTTTTTTTTTAACTCTTTCTTTTGGTATGTATTTGATCCCTACTATAACCACGTATTATATTGGTTTTTCTTCATATGAGTGACATTAACCATTTACATGTATTGAAGAGCCATTTTTATTGTCTCTGAATTTTGTTCATATCCTTTGACAGTTTTTATGTTGGGATTGTCTTTGGCAGAAAGCTTTTATTTTAGGAGGAAATTGTCCCTTTGCAATGAGTTATTTTGTAGTATGTATTTCATTTGTGAATTGTTGATAATAACTTGATGCTTACTTCCACTTTTAGATAACTTCTGTATAACTCTTCCTCATTAAGTTTAAGATGTAAACCAAGTTTCTTGATACCAAAAAAATAAAAATAAAGGTGAAATTTAACCACAGGATAAGGCCTTATTTTATTATTTTTTAAAATTTAGAGCAATATTATTTTAATGTGGTTATGGGGGCTTTGGATTATGTTAATTATATAGGCCATTGAACACCTAGTTTTTTGCTCCAGATGTAGTGGCAAAGAAGTCTGAGTTATCTTCCTTCTTTTAAATACAGGGTGAGCATGGACAGTCTTGTGCCAAAATGCTTGTGAATCGAGCACTAGGCCGCTGGAGGCAGCGAATGCTTCGAGCAGATAATACTAGTGCCATAGTAATCTGCATATCTCCGGGAGTGGACAGTAAGGGAAATTTCACCAATGAAGATGAGCTCTATCTGAACCTGACCGATAGCCCTTCCTATAATAGTCAAGAAACCTGCGTGATGACACCTTCCCCATGTTCTACACCACCAGTCAAGGTATATATAGTTCTACTATACTATTTAAGTTATAATAGACAGAATTTCTATGGTTAGTATTACTTGAAAATAGTCTTCAGATTGCCTTTTCTTTCTTTTTTTTTTTTTTGGCTTTTTAGGTCCGCACCAGTGGCATATGGAGGTTCCCAGGCTAGGGGTCCAATCAGAGCTGTAGCGGCTGGCCTACACCACAGCCACAGCAATGCCAGATCTGAGCCACGTCTGCAACCTACACCACAGCTCATGGCAACGCTAGATCCTTAACCCACTGAGCAAGGCCAGGGATCGAACCCGCAACCTCATGGTTCCTAGTCGGATTTGTTTCCGCTGCACCGCGACGGGAACTCCTCTCCTTTTTTTTTTTTTAAGAGCAAAACTAACTTTAGCTGTTTTTTAAAATAAGGCAAGAGCTATAGGAAGGAGGAGTGAGGAAGAGACTTCTTTCAGAAAATCAACACTTAGTTTCAGTTGTGTTCTAGGCACAATTAGTAATTGTTTACTGTTGGATTGTAAACTATATGGGGCTTTCAAGAAAGTTGATCTCTGAAGTAGTGAGCCTTTTAAAGTATGTAGGCGAAATCTCTCAATATCACAAATGTTTTATGAACTCGTAAGAAGACTTAGAAGGAGTTCCCGTTGTGGCTCAGTGGTTAACGAATCCGACTAGGAACCATGAGGTTGTGGATTCGATCCCTGGCCTTGCTCAGTGGGTTAAGGATCCGGCGTTGCTGTGAGCTATAGTGTAGGTTGCAGACGTGGCTCGGATTCTGCGTTGCTGTGGCTGTGGCGAAGGCCGGCAGCTACAGCTCCTGTTAGACCCCTAGCCTGGGAACCTCCATATGCCGTGGGCGTGGCTCTAGATAAGTCCAAAAGACCAAAAAAAAAAGGGGGGGGGAGACTTAGAAATACAAGTAGGAATCCAGGATGAGTTGTCTAAGCTAACAGAGGCAGTGTATTCACACGGAATGCCAATAAAAAGAGAAGGGAGAGGCAAAGTTTAAGGAGAAAGTGGGGGAAGAAAAGCCAGCACACATGTAGTATCAGAATAATAATCTGTGAATTTAAAAAGACACAGCACAACAGAAATTAGAATAAATTTGTTAACTCTTTAGTTGTCCCGTTGTTATTTTTAATTTAATTTAACTTTATTTTTTTAGGGCTGCACTTACAGCATATGGAAGTTCCCAGGCTTGAGGGTCTAATTGGAGCTATAGCTGCTAGCCTTCGCCACAGCCATAGCAACACCAGATCTGAGCCACCTACACCACAGCTCACGGCAGTGCCAGATCCTCAACCCAGTGAGCAGAGCCAGGGATCGAACCCGAAACTTCATGGATACTAGTTGGGTTTGTTACCATAGCTGAGCCACAATGGGAACTTCCTTGTTGTTTTTCTTATGTAAATGAATTCTGTCCTGTGTCTAACCTTGTTATACAAACTAGGGCAATATGTTCTGTTCTTATAAATAACTTGATCAGTACCTTTTTTCTTGTGCTTAAATTAGTGATTTGATAGTCAGAAGCCTTCTAAAAAGACTTATCAGCTGCCTCGTCAAGTTACAAATCTTTTTTCTGTATTCAAACAAGATGAACTTTTAGTCAGTTACTTATGACTACATATAATTTTCTGTGATAAGTAAGAACATGTTTGTGATCAGGGTAGTAGGTAGTAGGCATTGGAATCCACCTAATGCAGAGGTGATAAATTCATAGACAAGTTGTTGATATTTTTGAACAGAGACTGTCCTGTTATCCTTTCTCAACACTGGTACTTTGAAATCAGGTTGCTGCCCTACATCTAGTCATTGTTAAAAACAGATAAGAAGAGTTGGGCTTTCAATAAACTGTGTAAAATACAAATGAACCAATGACCTCAAAAAGAAAGAGTCTATTCTTAAGACAGAAAAGGAGTTCATGGTGCCGCGGATCTGGTGTTGCTGTGAGCTGTGGTATAGGTCGCAACATGCCTCGGATCTCTAGTTGCTGTGGCGTAGGCTAGCAGCTGTAAGTAGCTCCAATTAGACTACACCTCCGGTTTGACCCCTAGCCTGGGAACCTCCATATGCCACGGGTGCGGCCCTAAAAAGCAAAAAAAAAAAAAACAAAAAAAAAAAAACTCGAGTTTCCACATGACTTTCACTTATATCTTTGAAAGTTGCCCCCCGCCATAGTTAATATGTTCCCATATGTCCAGTTTTCTCAAATCACAGAACAGCATCTAGTGTTTGGGAGATGAATACAAAGCAACAATCTGATTTTCTTTTATGATAGAGTTGCTTTAATGTCATACTTCACATTTTCCACACTATTAAATATTCAGAAATTAAAATATAGGAAATAACCCCCCAAATAAACATGTCCCTTTATCTCCCTGATGGTTAAGCTGAATTAATTGTAGGATATGTTATTTCTTACTTGTTTTATCTTCTTGTATTTCAGTGTCTGGAGGAGGACCCATGGCCACGGCTGAACTCGAAGGACCGTATTTCTGCCCTTGTCCGTAGTAATGCCTTCTCAGAGAATTATTTAGAAGTCCCAACTGAGATGGCTCGAGGGAATGTCCAGCCTGCAGTCATATCATCAAAAGATCCAGAGCCACTTGAAGAAAATTGCACTAAAGCCCTGACCCTAAGGATACATGATTCTTTGAAAAATAGCCTGTCAGTTGGTCTTGTGCCTACCAATTCAACAAACACCGTCATGGACCAAAAAAATTTAAAGATGTCGACCCCAGGTCAAATGAAAGCCCAAGAAGTTGAAAGAACCCCTCCAGCAAACTTCAAAAGGACATTAGAAGAATCCAACTCTGGTCCTCTAATGAAGAAGCATAGAAGAAATGGCTTAAGTCGAAATAGCAGTGCTCAGCCTGCCAGCCTCCCCACAACCTCACAGCGCAAGAACTCTGTTAAACTTACCATGCGGCGCAGACTTAGGGGACAGAAGAAAATTGGCAATCCTTTACTTCACCAGCACAGAAAAACTGTTTGTGTTTGCTGAAATAATGTCTGGAAAATTTTTTTCCAGACTTCTAAGAGGGCTTTTGAATTTGGTGCCGAAGTTGAACTTTTTTTAAGGGGACAAAATAAAAATAGTATACAGTTTGACTTTTTGGAATTCAACAGTTTTATCCTAGCCTTGTACTTGCTTGTATTATAAATGTGAATTTTGTAGATTTTAGGGTATAAGTTGCTGTAAAATGTGTGTAAACTTGTATCCTTCACACAAACTCAGTCTCTTACTCTGATACATGGTAAATGTAACAACAGGGCTAAAGGTTTTAAAAAAATATCAAAAGAATCTACTAGATTTTAGAAATACATTTAAACTTTTAAAAATGGTTATTAAGAAATTTGTATAAGTTACTTGTGATGAAAGCTACACAACTTTTTAAAGTAAATTATTAAGCAAACTGGAAATTGATGTATTTTCATAGTGACCTGTGTTCCACTTAATGTTTCTTAGAGACAACTAGTGTCTTTTAAAAATTATTTTTATTTCTAATTTCATAATTAAGAACTCAATTTTTCATAGAAGCAGAAGTGTTGAGCCATGCAAAAGTAGCTGGGTGTTAGACTCCTTGTCCTAATTAAAATACTATGCAGTATCTCTTACTTCATTCAGCATTTTTTCTAAAACATTATCAAAAATAAAATAAAATAAAAAATAAAACATTATCAGATTTGCTCACCAAATCTTTGAAGTAGAAGGAGGCGTGTTTGCTAAAAATGCCCTGCTCCATCATCCTAGCTATTCAGTGGCATTAGTAGGTCTTAAAGTAGTTACCCTCTTCTCGTGTTTGCAAAAATATGTGAAGTTTTTATTGCTATTTCAATAACGGATGGTGCTGCTAATTCCCAACATTTCTTAAATTATTTTATATATCGTACAGTTTTCATTGATTATATGGATATGTTTGTTCATCTAATAAATCAGTGAACTGTTACTGATGTTACTGGATTTTTGTTGGTTCATTTTTTTTTCCCCGTCTTTTTGCCTTTTATAGGGCCACATTTGCGGCAAATGGAGGTTCCCAGGCTAGGGGTCTAATCGAAGCTGTAGCCGCCAGCCTACACCAAAGCCACAGCAACATGGAATCCAAGCTGCATCTGTGACCTACACCACAGCTCACAGCAATGCCGGATCCTTAACCTACTGAGCAAGGCCAGGGATCGAACCTGCAACCTCATGGTTCCCAGTCAGATTTCGTTTCTGCTGTGCCACGAAGGGAACTCCTATACCATAATCGTACTGTAGAGAAACAACTTAAAATACATGTAATATTCATTTTTGCACTCTTGACTTTTTTTCATTTTTTGGCCAGCCCTGTGTCACATGGAAGTTGCCAGGCCAGGAGTCAAATTTGAGCATCAACTCCAGATCCTTAACCCACTGCTCTGGGCCAGGGATTGAACCAACACCTCCAAAGAGACAAGTCAGATCATTAACTCACCGTACCACGATGGACTCCATTTTCTTTTCTCACCCATTTTTGGCTGCCCCTTGGCATATGGAGTTTCCAGGCCAGGTCTCAGATCGGAGCCACAGTTGTGACCTATGTGAAGCTGCAGCAACGTAAGATCGTTTAACCCATTACACTGGGCTAGGGATTGAACCTGTGTCCTGGTGCTGCAGAGACACTGCCAATCCTTTTGTGCCACAGTGAGAACTCCAAGAGTCAGTTGGAACAACCAAATGCTCAAGTGCTCTTAATTAATATTTAAGGTTTCTATGAATAAATTTGCATAAGCATGTGCATTATTAAAATTATAATATGAAATCAGCTCTGATTTGAAATAAAGATTTGGGAAAGAGCATTTATATGTTTACACTTTCATCTTATAATAAAAAAATAGTTTTTCTTTCATGTTTTCTTTCCTTTTCGGCTGTACCCGTGACATGTGGAAGTTTGCAAGCCAGGGATTGAACCTACATACCACAGCAGCAGAAACCCAAGAAACAGCAGTGACAACGCTGGATTCTTAATCCACTGAGACACCAGGGAACTCCAAGGTAACTTTTCAATCAAATGAGAAAGTCAGATAATTAGAACCATGTGATATCTGTTGACTTTTTTTTTTCCTTTTTGGTCTCACCCCTGCTACATATGGAAATTCCCAGGCCAGGGATCGAATCCAAGCTGCATCTGCAGCCTATGCCACAGGTATGGCAATGCTAGATCCTTAACCCACTGCACCACAGTGGGAATTCCCCATCGACTTTTTTTTGCCTTTTTTTAGGGCTCCACCCGCGGCATATGGAGTTTCCCAGGCTAGGGGTCGAATTGTAGCTACAGGTGCCGGCCTACACCATAGCCACAGCAACACCAGATCTGAGCTGCATCTGCTATCTACACCACAGCTCACAGCAACACCAGATCCTTAACCCACTGAGAAAGGCCAGGGATCAAACCTGCAACCTCGTGGTTCCAGGTCGGATTCGTTTCCGCTGTGCCATGATGGGAACTCCCTACTTTGTGTTATCTTTAATTATAAATACCAACTCCAGATTGCAAGATAAATTGTTGGGGTTCTAACATGTAATTTTTTTCCTATTCGTGATTAGAGTGTTATGGAGAATAAAAATGAAACAAACAGTACCTTCTGGGGAGACCCCTTGTGCTAAAGTGGGTTAAGGATCTGGTGTTACCACTGTAGTGTCTCATGTTGCTGCTGTGGTGCAGGTTCGATCCCTGACCCAGGACCATATACATGCAACCACCCCCCCAAAAAAAAATCCCTTCTGTTGAAGAGTTTATGTTTTAGCTAAATAAACTATGGAACTGTACATCAATCATATAGAAAACAGTTACAAAAGTATTGCTAACATGTCAGTTAAAAGGTAATAATATAGTTTGCCTGGGACAGTCCTATTTTAACTTTTTTGGGGGTGGAATTAGTAATAGGGCCTCATTTCATGAAGGTTTCCTGGCTAAGATGACAAATTACATGGCTGCATTAAAGATACTAGTTTCAAGAGAATGACAAAGCAAAGGAAAATAATCACTGTACCTTCAGAAGGTTTGTTGGGCCTGAGAATGAGCAGAGTAGAAAAGGGACCTGTGGGTTAGGTTGAAAGTGACAGGTTCCCAGAAGGAAGGACACAGGACCCCCCACCCCCACCCAACATGTGGCTCTTCACCTTGGAGATGTGCTGCGGTCACGGGTAGGATATGGTTGTGGCCTCACACAAGATCTATATATGCACTTTTCCAGAATGTGGAGCCTCAAGTTAGGCAGCAAGAAACAGTGGCCTGCAGAACAAAAACTGCCTGTAAGGATTAACCGCCCTCCTTCAAGGGACTTGACCCCCTACCCCTCCCTTGACCTTCCCCTTCTTCATTGTTCCTGCCACAAGTTTGCACCATGAACTCCAGCCACAGATTCCCACCGCAGATCCTTTATTTTTATTTTATTTTTTTTGCTTTTTAGGGCCGCACCCACTGCATACAGAGGTTCTCAGGCTAGAGGTCTAATCAGAGCTACAGCTGCCAGCCTACGACAGCCACAGCCACAGCCACAGCCACAGTAATGCAGGATCTGAGCCGCGTGCGCGCGCGCGTGTGTGTGTGTGTGTATATATATATATATATATATATT